>JAUMHM010084132.1:0-12671 GCA_032362435.1 Melikaiella ostensackeni | reverse complement strand
GTTTCACCATGAAAATCGCCTAGTCGCCAATTTTCACTATCATATTCGTAATCAGCGCATCAAAATACATAGGTATAGGCAGTGTGAATGATTTTGGAGGTAAACCTTAATCGGAAGTTCACCCGGAACTTCTACCCAGGTCCTAATGGGAATATTCTACCTTGATCCGAAGCAATCAATGCTAATTTTCAATGTCTGCTTTAGGGAAAGGTATTGATTTGTTACAAAAGTGACGAATCACTCGTACTCTAGAATTAGAGAACGCAAGTCAGTGTTACCAAGTCTGAGCGAGACATTTCTACTATACAGAGACAGAAATCCTACTAGAATCCTACTAGATCGTCCAGATTCCGCGGGACGAGTATTTGAATACGAGTAGATTCAAATAATAAACTGACTCATGAAAATCATACACGCGTTGGAAATTGACGTAATCTGAAGTTTTTCTGCACAAAATGTAAATTAAACAAAATAAAACAGTATAAAAGGGGCTACATTCGTGTGATTTATATTCATATATAGATATATAATTATATAATTTTTTTTATTCGTGAAAAAAGACATTAAAAATAAAATAATTAAATTTTTGAAAAAAAAACAACACAAGATACGAATTGTATAATGACAAAATCTTTACCGAAAAAGATACAATAAAATGTTTAACGGAAAAATTTTCCACTTTGAACCGATGTCCAGTTAATTAATTATATTTTACTTTTAACGATTTTAAATTTTAAAAAAATAAATACACTAATCTAATTCTCAGGTGATGAACATACTCGTAATTAAAAAAAAATCAACATGCAGAAATTAATATAATATAAATTTATCATAATAGAATTCAAAATAATATAGAAAATTTTGCTTTTTGGACATACTTTAATGGAGTGCGAAGCGCGAGATACGTGGTGAGAATGTTTTCATTAAAGTCAAAGGGCTTTAACAAAAAAGAATTCACAATCACAAAATTATAGTTTTCAATGGTTTAGCTTTTAATTTTAAAAGGTGTCTGCAAAAATATAGGTGAAATACATAGACCGTGCGCGTAGCGCGAGGTAAATAAATTATCGAGCGCGCAGCACGAGACCTGATTGATGCGCGCCCTAGGCGCTCTTAAACTTGCGAGTGAAGCAAGTCGCGCGCGTAGCGCGCGATGAGAATGTGCCCGCGCAGAGGGCAGGTTTTTTACCATGTGTTTGGTGCGGGGTCCTTTCGATCAAGTTTTACCTGTTTTGACTCCAGAAGCGGAGAATTCTAATTATTTTTAATTTAAAGACTTCTAAGTTCCAACTGTTAAAAATATTTCCAACTGAAATAATTGCACATTAGGGTGATACGAAAAAACCCAATGTTCTTTCATCATTCATCCTCTAATCTTGTTCCATTTGTACATTCTATGAAAATTGCGAGGTGTAAATAACCACTATAAATATTTTGACGTATGTGCACGTGAATTCAAGGATTTGAAGAATTCAAACGAATTTTTAAGCCAAAAATGACGAATTTTTTAGAAGACAGTTGAATTTTTAACCCGAAAAATTGAATTTCCAACAAAAAAGTTCATTTTTAGTCAAGACAGATGAATTTACAACCAAAGAAAATAATTTCTACCATAAAAGATAAATTTTTGTCCAAAAAAGATGACTTTAAAAAAAAGGTGTATTTTCAACCAAGAAGATTAATTTTCTACCAAAAGACGAATTTTCAACAAAATACATGAGTTTTCAAAAGAAATAGTGAAATTTTCAACCAAAAACGGAATAGTTAAATTTTCAGATAAAGAAAATAATTTTTAACAAAATTAAAAACGAATTTTCAACAAAGTAGTTTAGTTTCCAACCAAAGAGATGATACTTATAAAATGATATTTTTAACAAAGTTGTTCAACTTCCAACCGAGTAGTTGAATTTTCAACTAAACAAATGAATTTTTTACGAAAAATATGAATGTTCTACCAAAAAAAAAAAGATTTTTCAAGAAAATACATTAATTTTCAACAAAATTGTTGAAATTTCAAGCAAAAAAAACGAATTGTCTGCAAAAAAGTTGAATTTTCAACCCCAAAGTATGAATTTTCAACAAAAAAAGTTTATTTATAACCACGGAGGTAAAGTTTTAACCAAAATGATGAATCTTCAATAAAACAAATTAATTTAACGAAAGAGTTCAACATTCAAACAAATAATTGAATTTTCAAATTAAAAAAATAAATTTTCAACCAGACAGTTGAATTTTTAACTACAACAGATCAATTTTCAGTCAAAAATGGAATAGTTAAATTTTGGATTAAAAAAAAATTAATTTTCAACCAAAAGTGAAATGAATTTTCAACACAATGGTTACATTTTTAATCAGAGAGATGGAATTTTCAACCAAATAGAATTTTTAACCAAATGATATGAATTCTGAACCAAACATATATTAATAGACTTTTCAACCAAAAAAATTAACTTTTAGCCAAAAATAGTTGGAAATTCGTATTGGGTTCTATTAATTCAGTTCGCATTTATCATCAGGAAACGTACTAAACGTTATCAAGTTGGAAACTTCACTTCCACTGCCCCCCCCCCCCTAATTGGTAACTTAGTTTATGGACTGCTTCTAAGACTAGAACGGGTCAAAGTATAGCCCTGGATGAGCTGGAAATGGGTTATTCGTACGGAAAATTCCGTAATAGTAGACAGTTCCAGAAGGTGTTAAAAATTGTAAAAGAAATAAAAATGCATGTACAATTTAAAACGAAGAAGAATGGAACAAATGAAAGATTAAATGAAAATGTTAGAACTTTAGAGTAAACGGCACATGTCAAAAAGTGAGAGGATTCCTGAGATGCGATGAGACATCACAGAATCTATTGACCTACTGATGGCAACCGAAGTCGGTTAACTTAAACTGGCATCTTCCCATTCAACTTAATGAGCAACGGTATTATTGCGTTTCATGATGATCCTCATGGCACTATATCTCGTTAACACAAAAAGTCCTCACAATATGTATTTGAGAAACAGGCAGGAGACGCTCGAGGAGACGTTAGATTATCATTTTGGTCATTTAGAGTTTCGTGACTCTTCAATAAATTAGCGATGTATGATTCACTATATTACCCTCAGACACATTAGCACGATTTCGTTTTTGTTATTGAAAGTGAAACGGAGAACGAATTCTTGAAAAATAAACAACTTTTCTGCTCATTAATTCATTAAAAATTTAGTTATGAGGTTGATTGCCAAAAACTTGACCACTTTAAGTCCCAATCATTTTCCACTTTTCCTTTGAATAATAAATTTTTCTGAATTTACCTCAGGAAAGTACCTATATCAAAGCACAATTTAGTAAAGTTTCAACATTTTAGACGACTTCGCTTAGAAATTATGAATGAAAAAGTACCCAAAATGTCTTGTCACGCACCTGTCCAAAATGAACAAATTTAAAATGAGAAATTGCTAAATAATATTAACATCAGTTTTTAAACATTTGATATTCACAGGTATCACTTATATTGAGTTGAAAAAGACAGAAATCAAGAGTCCTACAAAAATGAACCTTCTTATAGTTTTCTGAATGTTTCTGGTCATTTTTGATAGATTTTTGATAGATTTTTGGGCGCTGATTCCAAATGTGGTGACAAAAATGCTCCATCACGGCAAATTTTTTAGGAAAACGGGATAACAGGGTAAAAAAAATGTGCTTTTGGTCAGATTTGAGAGCTTGCTTATAAAATAAGAAATTATTTATGTACTTTCATTAATTCAACTAAAAAACTCTTTTTGTCCATAAATTGTTCAAATTTAGTGCGAATTAAGTGACGAATCGCTGCCAAACTCCAAGAAACCATTTTCAATCACTCTTTTGTTTATAACAAATTTAATAAATTTTTTTAAATTTGCGTTGCATTTGGACACCTTTCTTGGATAGTTGCCTCATCTTTTCTAGATATTTTTGAATGAATTCATGTAACTGTTAAAAACAGGTACACTTCAAAAGTAAATTTTTTTTCACTTTTGTTATTGAATGAAGAACAAAAAAAAGGTTTTTCAAAAATCCGCCATGACAGTTTGATGCGGAATTTCATTAGGTTTCATTTTTAAGAAAAGCGTTCAATTCGGATTATCATTTTCTTCTGAAAATCAATTACCAAAAACATTCAGAAGACAAAATCGTGTAGGACAGTGTAATGAAGGCTCAAATTGTTAATTTTATACTAATAAAGATTTTAGTTTTGTTAAGAGTCGATTTATCAACGTTGATTCCAAATAACAGTTAATAATGAACACGATTTGGCGTAATATTTTTTTGAATGTTCGGTACCTATTGCTCCATATTAATTTATGATACTATAAAATGAGAGAATGTTTTAAAATACTGAAGTCAAAATGAAATAAATCGTGAAAACAGTCATTTTTCTCATAATTTTGAATATTAATTTAAAAAATATATCTTAGGCTGTTTGTTTTTTTTTTGTTTTCGAAAATCTCAGTGTCTAAAATGGTTAAATTTTTGGCGATCACCCATAAATAACATTTTCATTCAGTTTTACTTACTACTCTTATGAATTATTAAAGAAATTCACAAGAAAGAATTTTGGATCGCAATAATATTAAAAGAGAGTTTTCCACTAAAAATATCCAATTTAAATGTACTAATTAGGATGAATCATTGGCATATTTTCTACTGGTTGAAAATTGATTCTATCAAGTTATTTTTTATAAAGAGCAGTATTGAGTAAGCTTCCTTTATTGTTTATTGATTCTCTTATGTAATTCACAACTACAAAAATGCAAAAAGATAATTTTCCGGTTTTATTAAACTGACTAACACAATTTATCTGGTTACGTGCGCAGTAAATGAAAATTAATATAAGCGGAAAAGAATATTAATTATTAAGTAAGGTTTGCGCATGAATTGTCAAGTATTTCTCATTGTTTTATTTAGTTTCCTTTTTCAACTTGAACGTTAAGCTTCATTACATGTTGAGCATTTATTTCTCAATACACAACTACAGAAGAGAAAAAGGTAAATTTTCCGGTTTTTAAAAAATTTATTAATGTAATTCATCTAGTCATGTGCATAGAAAATGAAAATTAAGATAACCGGAAAAGAATATTAATTATTAAGTAAGGTTTGCACATGAATCGTGTATCAAGTTTTTCTCATTGTTTCATATAGTTTTCTTTTTCACCTGAAACCTACAGCTTCGCTTTACAACATATTAAGCACTTACATATTTCTGTATATACATTTTCTATTTGAAGTAGTGATTAGAGTCTTCGTGGTGTTAAATGGTTCCCTAATTACCTTATTTAGGTTATTCATTACCAAAATTTAAAATACGCTTGTTATTATTTATTAAAGGACAGTACTCTGAAATATTGTATGTAATGTGATGTATGATATTTTAGAATCAATACGAAAAGTACTTATTTTAAGTAGGTTTCGTGTTTAACCCCTTCATTGGTATTGACGCAATAGTGCGTCAATCTTTTTCCTCTTATTATTATATTCGTAATCAGCGCCCTCAAAAAACCCAGGGTACAAATTATCAGGATAAAAAATTTTCCAAAATTTTCCTGCCATTTTGGGCACTTTTTGTCAAATTCTCTCTGCCAACGAAGGAGTTAAGGGAATTAACAGATCAAGTGACCACGTGAAAGTAACATAATTAATAGTTCGAAAATTATATATTTAATTTTAAGTTTTGAGGCCTTCCATTAAAATACATAGTTCAAGCCATGTGATTGAATTCTTGTGAGTTTCCGATAATATATATTTTTTAATTTTAGTGAATTCTGAGGTGGATTCCATTAAATATAGTTCAATTCATTGAAATTTTTTTCAACAGTGAAATTTCCCTTGAATTAACTTTTAATTTAGTTGTTTTCAATTATATGCGTTCATCTCAATTCATTTCAATTCTCTTTGCATGGTATTTAGTCGAATTATGTGGAATTCACTTTTATTTTAAGTAGAAATTCTCTTGAATTTACTTATAATTAGAATTGAACTCTCTTGACTTCAGTTAAAATCATTTGTATTTGCATCGAATTCACCTTTAATTCAATTCAATTCGATTCCATTGAGATCTATTAAATTTCATTCAAATGAATTGAAATTTGAATATAATTAAATTCAGTTGAATTTCGCAGAATTCTATTAAATTTCCTTAAATTATATTGATTTTCGTTAAGTTTCATTAAATCTCGTTTAATTTACATCACCTTTCTTAAATTTAGTTTAATTTCAATTAATTTTAAGTCAGTGCATTCCAGTTTCATTGGATTTAGTCGAATTCCATTGAATTCACTTATAATTCAGTGCAATTTACTCAAATTCACATTACATTCTTATTAAAATATCTACTTTTTAATTCACTTTAATTCTTCTAGATTTACACTCATCTCGCGCAACCTGGCCAGCCTGGGGTCTGGTCGGCCAGTATGCGGAGGCTATTAAAATCTAGTTTCAACCGGATTTAACGCGACGAGTGAGTAAATGCTTAGGACCGCATATATAGTCTTTGAACCCGACACACGTACAAAAGTATATGCGCAGATAGTCGCGATATAAATAACTTCTCATACAGCGCTGACTGTCCGAGCGAAGACCTTGAGTATAGGGCGTCAAGGGACGCTCAGGGTGGGGGGGGGGGAGACAGGAGCATTCAGGTGTGAACAACCGAGAGGATGGCCACAGATACGTCGGACAGTTAAAGCGAGATGAGTGTATATGAAATGCCTTTGAATTCTGTTGAATTATAATCAACCAGCAACATCAATCGCGCGCTACGCGTGCGTTCAGTTTATTGTGTTCAAGGGCAAAATAATTTTTAATACAAGTTCAAAATGATAAATAAATTAAATTACATCACCCAATTGTTTATGCCAATATTTCAGCGTGGCCAATAAAAAAAAATTCTTGGTTATTTCCTGTTTTAAACATTCAAACCTGAAAAATGTTTTAAGTCTTCAAAACTAAACTACAAATTAAATCATTCAAAGCAACATTTCCTGAATTCTAAGTTTCTAAAATTAAAAATTGAATATTAGAATATTGAAAATTGATCAATTTTTATAATAATGCTACCGTTTATTCCTAATTGGATTAAGCTTTCTCATTTTAATAGATTTTATTTTGAGGTCATCAAATTTAAACACTATTTAAAAATAAAACTTCAACATTGTGTAATTTAAAATTAAATATATCTCTAGAAATGAACAAATTGTACATTTTAAAATTTGTAACGTTCCCCTTAGGGCATTTAAAAAGTCAAGAGAATTGAAAATAAATGTTTCAAAATTAAAGGTTCAAAACTGAACAGTTTAAAGCTTGTGGCCTTGAAAATTAATCTTTTTTAGAACTATGCATTCAAAAGTTTATAATTTTAAATCGCAAATGTAAAAATTTTTAAGGCGATAAAAATTAATACTAGATTCTTCTGCTGAAAAATTACGAGATTTCCATTCTTTGTTAAGCCCCTCACGAACTATAGTCATAAATTGGAATTGAAAATTGTTTTTCCATTTGAGAAACTTTAAGCTTACTCAAGAAGTATGATAACGCAGACAAAATGAGAAAATATAAGAGAAAGTAGTTTTCTTACATTTTGATATGTCTTTACAATAATTAAATATTAGAGTGGCGCTTAAAGATTAAGAATTTAATTTTACAAAACGGTACACCTCTAATTTTTTTTAGCGAAAGAAACTCACTGGAATTTTTTCAAATTAAAAAAAAAGTTTAAGTCGTACCGGGAAGTTTTGGAAACTGTTGAAACTCTGAAATTTTTGAAATTTATTCTATGGATGCAAGAATATGTTTTTTTTTATTGCGTACTGTTTTAGTTAGTAAGAAAGAATATAAAACTAAAAATGATGAAAAAAATTCCTGCTGAATACAGGAATTCTTTTTTGATGGAGAAAAAATTACTTTTTTGGATTCGGCTAGACAAACAATTATTTTAGAAGTTCAGAAATCTTTTATCTAAAACTTATTAAATTTAAATTAGAGAAAAATGGCACCATTTTATATTTTCAAACAAATATTTTTTACTTACAACTTTTGTGAATTTTGCCAGTTTTAGTGACTTTCAAACTGCTATTATATAGCACAAAAATTAAAAAAAAATAGAAATAAAATAAAATCATGGTATGCTATTCTGATACAAACTAAATAAGTTTCAGGTAAAAATAATCAATTTACTTTAAAATCAATGTTAATATAGCTAAATCCAAAAAAGTCATTTTTTCTTCATAAAAAAAGAATTCCTGTATTCAGCATGAATTTTTGCAGCCTTTTTAATTTTGTATTCTCACTTGCTACCTAAAACACTACACGAAATAAATTTTATATCTCTGTTTGAACCAATAAAATAAATTTAACAAATTAAAAAGTTTCGAAAGTTTCGAAAGTATTCCGGCACCACTAAAACTTTTTAAACAATTTAAAAAAATTCCAGTGAGTTTCTTTCACGAAGAGGAAAAAGTTGGAGGGGTACCGCTTTGGAAAATTGAACTTTAAATTATTGCTATTTCAAACTGAAGATTCGAAAAATTAAATTATATATTTTAAATCGAAAATCTTAATAGTTAGAAAATTATAAGTTTAAAAAGTGTAAAATTGAATAACTTCTGTTTAAAGATGTCTAAATTGAAAAATTTTAAATAACTACAAATTGAAATATTCATAATTTGAAAATGTAAAATTTATACGTTTAAAATTTTAATTTTAGCAATATTTAAGTGTAGAGAGCTCAAAAAAATTCTAAAAAAATGATTTTAAATAAAGTATTCGAAATTAAATGATTTTAAACTGAAACGTTCGAAATTGTATAGTTTCTTTAATTGCGAATGATTAAAATTTCTGAGAGCTGAATTTTCAATTTTAAATGTTACAATTAGAATTAGTTGTTTCATTTTTTCAATTTCAGTTTAACAATAAAATTGAAATATTAAAATTTTGAAAAGTGTAAGACAATGTTGGACAATTTTATTAATTGACTTTAAAGGGTTTCAGTATCAAAAAAGAATTCTAAATTCCCAATGCTAATTTCAAAAATTTTCAGTTTTAAACCAAGTTTGGAGTCGTTCAACTAAAAAATTTCAATTTATAAATTCCTTAAATCAGGTAAAAATTGTTATAATATGTCTAGCATTGTCGGAATCATTATTCAAAATCAAACGAAAGCATTTCCAAGCAAGGGAAACAACTTCATGTTACTTCAAATGACGAAACAATTTTATAAAATATGAAACTAACGTACATTAATAAACTGGTCATATTCACATGACAGAAAAAGTCGCGAGACAAAAAACACACGAAAAACAAGTGGAAAAGAGGAGCTTCAATGTGGACAAAGTCAATGAATAAATAAAGGAATGAATGAATGAATAAAATTGTAGATTATTATAGTTAATTCTCCTGAATTCACTTGAATTCTTTTAAATTCAGGCCAACACCGTTGGATTTGCTTTATAATTCAGCCTAATTCCATTGAGTTTCTTTGAATTTCATTTAATTACTTAGAATTCTATTTAATTATTTAGAATTCCATTGAATTCCATTCAATTATTTTGAATAGCAATTACATTCTGCTTGAATTAACTTTAATTAAGTTTAGTTCCCTCTAAATTGAATTTACTTAAAACCTCTTAAATTTAATAGAAAAAACTTTGAATTCCATTGATTTGCTTTGAATTTAGTTGCATTCAAATGAGTTCACCGTAATTCAATTGAGTTTACCTTTAATTTAATTTCTTGTAAATCCACCTCGGAATTCATTTTAATTCTATTGTATTTATTCTAAATGTATCTTTGTACTATTCTCATTAATTATTATTATAAATTATAGAGACCTGCTCATTGGTGTTCTATTCAAGTATCGGAAGCAATCAGAGTTTCTTTTTCACCTGACCGCTAACCGCATAGCTAAAATGTTTGCCTCCGTGAAATTTAATTTTTGAAAGTTTACGAATAGTTAAATTGGCATCTTTTCTCTGTCGCCGTGCCATTGATTATATTCGAAATCGTGTAATCAAGCTGTGCCGCCTTCCTAAATAAAAAATATATATATATATATATATATATATATACATGCTTGCCTAGGGCGCGCGGGTACGCTCTCGCGCTTCGCGCTCGTTTTCATACGTTATATTTGCGCGTATTTCGACTCAAATTCAAAATATCATAAATATTGTACTTTAAATCTAAAATTGTGATTCAAAAGCCAAATGAACTACAGTCATAAAGCCAAACTGAACATTGTTTTTCAATTTAAGTTTGAAGGTTTTAATTATTTTTAAAGTTGTTTTTCTATTCCGCAGAAGCGCTGTAATCACTACAGTGTTAACGAAAATTCGAGAATTGAATTTGGAAAGAAACGTCAAAATAGCCGAGGTTATTTACTTCTCATCAGTTTCAACCTCAAGAATGTATTTTTCCAAATGTAATTTTTGAAGTTTTGAACAGGTATAGAAACTGAAAATTGCATTTGCTTAAATATCGAAAAAAGTTCAAAAACTGAATTCGAAATTTAAAAAAAATTATCCTTTCTTTTAAAAGTAACATGTTTGAAATCACCGGCTCTGGATGTTATACTATCAGCACTTCAATTTTATTTTTATTAACTTTGGTTTTACAGCCTATCTATCTCTTTCATTCTTTTCTGCTTGACATTCTGATAAATTCAGTTTTCTTTTTCTATCCCTGTTCAAAAGTTCTGATCGTGAGTTAGATTAAGAAACGCACATTTTTAAAGTTGAGGTTGATACAAAGTTAATAACTACGACTATTTTGACATTTCTTAACAAATTCAATTTTCACATTTTTGTTAGCAGTTTGGCGATTGCAGCGTTCACGCGGAATAGAAAAACAATTAAAAAAATAACTCTATAGAACTCCATTGGCACAATAATTGCGTTGATACAACGTTCTTTCTGCCGAGGCTTCATTTATAGAAGTTTCCTTAATTTTAAAGAAACGTATAATGCAATTGAGGATATTGTAAAAATCGTGAATATTTAAATTTTCTGTCGAATTATATGACTGACTTCTAGAATATTTTATATTTGCCGATTGCAGATATGTTTAAGCATTTTTCTGGAGATTGAATTTGGAACCAAAAAAGTCAAAAAATTCGAAAAAGCTATTAAAAATCATTACACTGTATTTTAATAAGATCCTAATATAATCTTTTTGATTATTAATATCTAGAACTACTTAAATTTGTGTTCATTCAAAAAAAGTTTCTTCTGTTTTTCGAAAATTTTGAAAAGCATATAACTTTGTTAATTTTCATTGAATTTAAAAGTGTCATCAAAATAATTTGCAAGTGTTTTTGTCGTCTATCAGAAACTTTGAGAAAAATTTCTGGAACATTAAAAAAATTTTGTTTTAAATTTTGAGAATGCTCTAAATTTTTTGATTTTGGTTAAATTAATCTGATTGACGAACTTAACTTTCATTTTGAGAACCTAAAAAAAGGGCTGATTAAATTAAATAAGCTGTATCAAAGGCTGATTTGATTTGTCCAATCCTTCAAAAGTTAGTATGGCTACAACATTCAGGTAACCAAACAAGACATACAGACATACAGACAGACACCGACATAATTTTATGATTTTCGGGCTCTGTGAGTGCCGAAACGTAAAGATCTGTTAAAAACTGGAGATCGAAAATTTTGACGATTCCATTAAATTTTGACGATTCCATTACACTCTCATGAATGAGATATAATTTCACAGTGAATCTTGCAATATTTTTTAAAAATCTTGTTTTCGTTATTTATACAAGTTTGGTTAATTTTAAAGAAACGCATGATGTAAAATTATGTTCTCAAAATAACATGAAATCAATAATTATGCATCAATTGCTGAAGAATATATTGTCAAAATAGTGAATATTTCCATTTTTTTAAAAATTATATGACTAACTTCTGGAATAATTAATATTTGCCGCTTGCAGATATGTTCAAGCATTTTTCTGGATACATATCTAATTTGAAACAAAAGAGTCCAAGAATTTGAAAAACCTATTAAAAAATAATTTGCACTGTATTTTAATGAGATCCTAATATAATCTAATTGATTAAAATTTGATTTAAATTTGTGTCCAATCAAAAAATGTCATTAGGATAATTTATATATTTTGTCGACAGTTACTAAAAATCATAATTATAACTTATGGTTTTTTTGTGTCGATGGAAAGAAGGTTTTTGAACTACTAGTCTGAAACCAAAGGTTTTTATTCTTAGCTGAGAGAAAAATTCCTCTCTAGCTCCGCTGGGATTCCTGGGAAAGTGAGAGGATTTTTTACAGCTAAGAATAAAAACCATTTTGGTTTCAGACTAGTAAATCAAAAACCTTCTTTCCATCGAAAAAAAACTATATGTATCACCAGCCTGGTCAAAAAACAGGCCATCACAATAATTCATTATTTTACTCATTCATTATTTTTGGACTCTGTGAGTGTCGAAACGTAAAGATCCGTCCAAAACCAGAGATCGAAAATTTGGACGATTCCATTACACTCTCATGAATGGGAATGTAAAAAAGTGAAAAAGAAGTGAGGAAAAATCTGTGATAGCCTAGTTTTGTGACTTCCGCACTCTCAGATAGCTGGCATAAGTGTGCCAAAGAAAGAGCGTGTCGTGATCAAAGAAAGGAGGAAGGGGATTCGAT
>JAUMHM010084131.1:0-12671 GCA_032362435.1 Melikaiella ostensackeni | reverse complement strand
CCACACACAAAGATAGATGTACACAATACGGCGTCACTTCAACAAATGTTAAGCTATCAAGCTGAAAATCTGACAGAGCGTCAATGACATTTCTACCAACACAACAAAAACAGAAGAATTGAAATCGGCCGAACGAGAGCGCCACACGGTGACGAGTCCTAAAATTTTTTGATGAAGGTGGTACTTATACTTTTGTTTACAGGTACGAAACACATAATTCACGAACATATATTTACTAACTAATTTTTTATATTCGCAGTAAATATTTTTGTAATTAGGTAACAGTTTCACTTGTAATTGTTAAAATTTTCAGTTTTATACTTTTTAATTTCATATTCTAATGAGAAACTGTTTATTTCGCGGATACAAAAGAACAATGAGCATTCAATTAGGAAAACATTCGTACGAATCCAAACTATACTGTATTTTCATGATCCAGAAAATTGTTGTTATATCAAAAAAATGTACTTGAATGAAGAAGTTAGATTTTTTTAATGAAGTACGTTTTCCTAGCACACGAAAAATTTATCTGTATCAGGAAAATATTGTATCATTCGTATTCATGTCAACAATTTCATGATTCAGTGATAATTACTTTTCCGTTTACAAAAATGTTATGTATAATTTTTTTATAGTAGAAAGCTGTAAGTCATTGAAACTTGTATTTGAAGCAATAATTAATTACATGAATGATTAATTAAAACCATGAAATTACAGCTCAGGAGACAAAAAAATTGCTCTTCAAAATTGGAATAGGACTACCGTATCATAAACAGTAGAGTTCCCTCTTCTTAATATCTGCATCACTCAGACGTGTTTTTTTTTCTAAAAATTTTGTGAAGGGCGACAAATGAAAACTAAGTTCAGGTTACCATCAGTAATTACGTAACTAGGTAAATATTAGTAGTTTCTGAATATTATAAGAGTCTGATTATTATATTTTGGTTACTTAACATGACCTTATCAAGAATTTTGTATTATTTGAATTGCTGCTGTGGTTCACAAAAAATTGGTTTCTATTTTTTGGTGGCCGCATCGCGACAGTTTGTTCAGCTGAGTGAGAAAATAGTCTCCAAATTTGTTCAGATTAAAAAAAAAATTTGTAGAGGTTGTGAGCATCAAATTTATGTAAAAATGGAGATTTTCGTGGTTTTCGATTTTTTTTAAAATATACATATTAGTTTTGAAAAAATATGTTATAGGAGAAAAATTGCAGCTAATTCAATGGACAAGACCCTCATTCACTGTATGACTGTAAAAAAAAAAAATTAATTGACGCTGGTGAAAGTCATAAAATGTACGTTTCTTGGGAAATGACGGATATAAGAGCATAATGGAACCCTAAACGTTGTGAGGATAGATATAGACCTAGATAGTCATAGTCATAGTCTATAATTTCCTTGTACCATATTCCCTACTTTTACTATAAGCACACTCGTTTTCCCATCTATCTCTCCCCCAACACCTTTACCACTTTACAGTTTATCTTTACCATTTCAAAAAATAAATTTCAACATGCTTATAATTAAGAATTGAAAGAATTTTGATCTTAAGAGAAGCAATGAATTCTTTATTTTTTCAATTGTGATTGATACAAGAATTTAACATTTGTATCCGAGGACTCGGTTCAAAGTCTTGAGAAGTGGGAACTTCTCGTTACAATCTCCATTGAAATCATCTTGATCTATGTCCAGCGCAAAGACTCCACCAAGATTCATTTTCTTAGCATATTCAGCCTTTTTCTTGATGGATCTGAAAGTAAATAACAAAATTAAATATTCTCATCATTATATAAATATAAACTTGAACGAATTTCATTTGAAGACTCACTCAACATCATCATAGGCAACGATTGTATCATCTTTGTAGATGTATGGTACTTGCTGTTCTTTGTCATAGAGATACCTCCATTCTGGATTTTTTCGGAATGGACCGATTTGGTAACATTCTGGAACTCTACCAAATTGTCCACTCCTTCCTGCAGCGTCAGCTGGTGCACCTGTACCAACTTGTTTTGGATTAGCCAAAGTAAAGAATCTTGCGTAAAAATAAATTCCTAGTATTAGCTGCCTTGGTGGAGCACCTTGTGAAATCCAGTATTTCACAGCATAATCCTAAAAAAAGAATTTATTGAAAAATGATCGCATGAATTCAAAATAAATACAGGGTAACGGAACTGATAACTGAGGGTGATCCTGTTTTCAGAGGTCGAAGATAAAATTCATTCTACTTTCACTATTGTTGCACGTACACCTCATTTTTATGGTTCTAAAGCTTCACTGAGACTCATTTAATGACCTACTAAAAATAACATATTCAAGTTCAAGGTTAGAAAAATCAACCGTTTTCTCGACAAACGGTTGCCCCTCGGTAATTGGTTTCGTTACTCTATTTCTACTTCTGAAATGATGTTCATAACTGATTGAGCTTACAGCCGGATCAGATGAAAATGAATTGTCATTTTTCAGTCTTACTGTTTTCTCAAGAATCGTTTTTGACGAAATTCGTTTGCGATTTCGATCATATTAAAGAAAAAAATAATTTATATCTACGTAAACTTTAATTAAATACATCCTTTTTCAACAATAAATATTGAGTTTGATTCATCGGATAT
The DNA here is from genome assembly GCA_032362435.1 of Melikaiella ostensackeni. Taxonomy (NCBI): domain Eukaryota; kingdom Metazoa; phylum Arthropoda; class Insecta; order Hymenoptera; family Cynipidae; genus Melikaiella; species Melikaiella ostensackeni. The sequence goes on along the minus strand of JAUMHM010084131.1, from coordinate 10,057 downwards.
CGTGATATGACTAAAAAGGAATTCAAAAAATTTGGCATCTTTAATATTTGAGATTTTTATTAATTCAATATTTTTGATCATTTTTATCTGCGTGTTGGTAGTAATAGCAGACACTATGAGCCTATTTTTTTGAATTTGGGCTGACAATCAGTTGATATATTTCATTCATATTTCATATTTATATGTTTCTCCAAACATGAATTTTCATATTCAAGAATTTTTTCATTTCTTAAATGTTTAATTATAAGTGAATGTTTTAAATATCAGGGTTATAGCAGAATAATAAGTACTAAATTTGTTCCTTCTGACAAAATGAATCGACTGACCTATTTAAAAGACATATATACGAAAAACATAGTTTAAAAATATGTTTCAACGTAAGTAAAAGGAAAAATTTCAACATCTTAAATAATGTGACAGAATAATAGATTTTAAGTGCCGAGTTCTCAACAATTAAATTTTTTGAGCGAATAGCTTTTTAAAATTCAATAACTTTAAACTGAAAGTGCCTTAACTATTCAAGCATATTCAAATTTCAAAATTTAAACTTATAAATATAAAATTGAAATTTATTAAAAAACAAAAAAATATTATATATGAATGATGACAAAAGATGAACAAAAGTTTAATACAATACAAAATTAAGCACATGCGAAGGGGAAATTGGGAAAGTTCAAAATTTTAGAATTGATTTTCGAAGTTAACAAATTTCAAATTCAGATGTATAGCAACTAAAACAATTCTACATTTGTGAAATATAAATTTGATGTATTCCAATATAATTGTACACATGCAGCACTGCCAATGACGACTAGGTAGATCTCACTTTTTTTGAAAATCGTGTTCATTTTGCTTTCACAAGTACGTTAGGGTAAGATCTATCGATATATGTTAGAAATATGTGAACAAAAAAATTTAAGTCTGCCAAAAATCATGGTTAAAGTTGAAGTGATTATGGAGAAATGAGTATGATAACTGGGTAAAACCCATTTTGTTTTTCGTCCCTCTTCCTCAGAAGCGATGATGAGGATTAATCTTGTTTTTTTGTTTCATGTGATGTTTCTTTACAATACAAGATTATTTTCAAATACTTTTCAAACTTTTTATGAATTTAATTCATGCAAAAATGTACTTTTTAATGATTAAGGATGAAAACTAGGTAAAGCCCATTTCGTTTTCTCTCCCCTTTACTTTGGAAGATTTTTTTTTAATATTTAAAAATCCTAAAAGTATAGCTAATAAGAACCACTTGCTTCTATGTTTGTCTCAGAATTTTCGATTATTAATCCTATCACAGGAGACATTTTTTATTCCTTCTGTAAATTTCATTTTTGGGCTTTACCCGCTTGTCATTCTCAGAGACTCATATTCAATATATATTTCCAACCGAAAAACTCAAAGTCTAAAAAAACGGATAAAACTAAAATCTAAGAAGTTAAAAGTAAACAATCTTATTTCGAATCATTAAAATTGAATTAAAAGCTATTTTAATCATGAAAATTTAGAAGTTTTTGAATTGCCCTTCAAAACATTTGAGAAATCTGAAATATATAATTAGGAGTGTTATAAAGTAGAATTAAAAATTGAACTTTCTCAATTTGAAACAATGGACTTTCGAAATTATTTGAAAGCGACTTATTCTTTGCCTTATTTTTCTCATTGTTCACGTCTCACTCGTCTAATTTTAAGACTTTGACGCCAATAAAAGTACTTACAATGTTCAACTTGCGTTCCTCTGCATTTTCCTTTGATGAAGGATACATTGGAGTATTATGAGTAACTTTCTCACCAGGTTTACTGATATCGTAAAATTCGTAAGTCTGCAAATTCATAAAGTCCACATACTTGGATATTTCTTTAATATTATACGATATCTTAGCAATCTTTTCGACAGCACTAACACTTATAGATAAAATGAGACCTTCTTTATCAAATTTCTCTCTGAGTGCCTTCAAGAGTAGAACAAAATTCTACTTATCAGAAAGAGCCTGAGCCTTAATTTGATTTACAGAACTTCGAACTGGAAAATGCCAATCGATGTCGAGTCCATTGAGTTTGTATTTTTTCACGAATTCGACAATATTATTCACAAGTTTTCCTCGTAGAGTCGGATTAGTCACAAATCTATGAAGCGAAATTTAAGAAAAATAAATAATATGTTTATTTTTGTAACTTTATGGATAAATTCTTATCAATTTCAATGATATAGAATCCCGACCTTCAGAGCGTTGGAACGAGGCCTTAACCTCAGAATTGAATTACCTCATTTTACTCCATAAATACTAGAATTACATCTTTGTTAGATAGCTTGGGCCTACTCCTGTTTTGAATCAATTCTATATTCGGAGTGAGCAATTGGCTAGTTTCAATCATTTTTGTGTAAAACGATTTTTTCGAATGCTCGGACTGGACTTCGAAAAAATGTAAAGATGTAATTCGAGTATTTATGGAGTAAAATGAGGCATTTCAATTTTGAGTTTAGGGATTGTTTCCAACGCCCCTAATCCTAGATAGAAATATACAACTCACTCAGTAGACTTCATAGTATAATTATCCGATGCCCCTAGGGTGACTAAGGTTTTCAGGTGTGGTTTCTTTTTCCGAAGATCGTTGAACTTTTTGAATTTCTCATCTATGTGACGTATAACTATATCACTCTCAGCAGAAGCATCTGCATTAAATTCAATGTAACCGTAAGTTATGTGAGTGCAAAGGGAAACATCGATGTGATCTATTTGTAAAGCCTTTTTCGGGTCTTTCGATATAAACTCTTCTTCGCCGTTATAATGACAATTAACGATGTCTGGAATATAAGGATAGAAGATTTTGTTGAAAAAAATATAAATATTTATTGTTATTTTGAAAATTCACATCTTCCAATCACATAGTGAATATGATAATACAGTTTCATTTTTCGTTTGTAATTATTATAACATGATATATAACTTACTCTCAAAATTGTTATCAGGCACTGGGAGCTTACTACCTAAAGCAAAAGCTGAGCATATGCCAAGAAAAAGTATTGACTCATACATCTGTGAAAAATTAGATTGCAATATCAATCAGCCACTGGATATTGAACATTAATTAGATGTTTATTTGTGTGTTATTCGTCAAATAATAACAATTTTTCTTGTAATTTATCATTTTTAAAGAAAAGGTATTATTTCTTGTGTACGCTGACGTGAGAATAAAATGAGTGATTATTATTTTTAGAAACAATTTTTGATAGATAAAAATTTGGAAAAATAATACCCTTATTAATTTTTGACATAATCTACTTCAATTTATAGGAGTTTCAATAATGTTTTGTGATGCTTACTATATTTAAAAATGGTTAATACTTGACCAAATATCAGCTCTAGTTACAAAATTGTAAATTCTGAATTTCAGCTTTTACATTTCTTTCTTAAAGCAACAACAATAAAAACAGGAACTTTTTTAAACTGTATATGTATGTTTAAATCCAAAGAAAGTTCGACAGAAGTAAGGTATTCAAATAATAAAAATAAGTAGTATCAGGAATATAAAATGATTCAGAGGTGATTAGTAGATTTTTGAAATTTTTTTTCAGCCGGAGAAACTATTCAGCACTATCAAGTACTCCGTTTTCGCGGATAGACACCCGGGCATGAATACTTCAACAAAATTTTCAACTAAATAAATGAATCGAGTTTAAAAATATGTTACAAGTTTATAAGATTCAAAAATCTTGAATTTTATTTATAAACTGACTAATAAGACGTACCTTTGATTTTTCGAAACGCTCTTGAAGAATTTCAAAGAAATACAATACGGTAGTCAGTGTGCAGGTCTTTTTATACTTTCCCTTACATCTACAAATTCACTTAATCTACGGCGATATCATTACCACCAAATTTTTCATATCTTCGAAAAATATTGACGTAGTTAAGCAATAACACCAGATGTGAAAGATCAATTTCCTATGATTACACTTCTTAGTTTTATATTCTGAAAAAAATTAATATTCCTCAATCAACTACATTTTCTTGATACAAAAGAAATCTATTTGAATCAAGAAAATCTTGTATCGTTCATTTTTGTACCAATATTTTCTTGAATCAATGACAATTACTTCTCCGTCACTTTTGTTATGTACATTTTTTTAGAAGAAAGCTGTAGGTCAGTGTAACTTGAACTTTAAGTAACATTTTACTGTATGAATGCCAAATTATAACTATGCGATTACGGTATAGCGCAAGAAAATAGGTACTGTCTAGTATTACGGAAAATTCCGTAATAATTAAGAGTTCGAAGAAATCCCTAAGATGTGAAGACTTGGTCAATTTTATCAGAATAATAATTGCCTTTTTTCTCCTATTAAGGAAATCGCATTCTAAAGAATAATTTAAAGCAAATATCAAATATTCTTGAACAGAATTTCCTTTTTCTAATCTCAGCTTCACTCATACGAGACACATTATCTGAAATTTTTTGAAGGCCAAAAAGTAAAAGATAATTTTAACTCACAATCAGTGATTTTACAATCAGGTAAATATACGTAGTTCGCAAATATTATTAGAGTCTGAATTTCATATCTGAGTTAGTCGCCATGACCTGATTAAGAATATTTATTATTTCAATTACTGTCACTTTTAGAAATCATATTGCGTCTAATTTGTATGAAAACGAAATTATCGAGTTTATTAATTAGTTAGCATGAATCGGAGGTTTTCACATTCTATGTACTTTGTACACCTGTGTTTTTCGTCATAAGATGAAAATAATTACACAGCGATTTTCGTAACTTGACATTGAATAATTGAGAAATATTGTTTCGAATGTATTATTCTTGTTTAATGAATATTTGATCTCCTTTGCAGGTTCATTTTAAGATGATTCAAAACAAACTTTCTTCGAAAATAGCACCCCTGCAAAAATTGTTCCTTTCTTGTAAAATATTGTCCATGCTTTTTCCGGTTTTAAAAAACGTACACTTTATCAAAAAAAAGGATATTTTATTTGTCGTTTATCCGTCGATTTTTTTTTGTTTTCATCCACATACGGATTTCAATATTTATATGAAGTTGAACATAAGAGATCTTTTTCAGTTTTTGAAAATGATATTTATTAGGGATTATTACACAGATTGAAGAGATTGACTTATCTGAATGTTTGGCAATAATTGTTTTTTCGAATTCAGAGGCTAGTGGAAATAAAGCTGGACTATAAATGAAAAATTAGTCCGGGAAGAGATCAACAAGCAACCTAAAGTAAGGGTTACATATAGGCGCAGGTTCTCATTTTTTTAACCCCTGACATGAAAAAGAATATACCAAAGCAAATTTTATTATCTACCGAAATTCTACATCGCAAAAACATCTGTTCGAGCCGCCTTTAAAGAAAATTGGGCTTGAAGGAAAGCTTCCAGTAAAGTGATCTAAAAAACCAAATTTTCTCATTCTTCTTATTCCTCAACCACTGTTTAAGAAAGAAATTTCTTATTCTTCAACCATTATTTAATAAAGAAATTAAGAATATAACAAAGACATTTTGTTTTTAATTGCACACCTACATGTCAACAGCTTAAAATTTCAACCATCCTCTAAGTAAATCGAACTAAAAAGAAGCATCTAGCTAAGTGGTCTAGAAAACTAAACTTGCCCATTTTTTAGTGTTTAACTGCTGATAACAAAACAAAGTACTATAGAACACCGTTAGAAAAATCTAACAGAATTTTAATGCACATATACAGGGTGTCCCTCCACCTGTGTGCCAACCGGGAATAGAGGATAGAAAACAAAAAATAAAACAAAAATTCAAATACAAGAATGTTGTGCGGTCCATTGTTTAGAAGCTACAGAGCAACAAAGTTCCCTGTACGTGTACCTTCGTGTGTATCTTCATCTGAAACAGCTATGAATTTTTTAAAATAAAAATAGTCACACAGGTTACTGTCAGAAAACTCCATACATGTATTATGTTTCCAATCCTACAATATTACTCAACGATCCCCAAAAATAACCCCTATCACTTTCAACGAAACAATTCTAAAGTGGCTTCACCTAAGATAGCCAAGAAATTGTTTTAATTAAAATGGGCACACACGTCGCTTTCAGAACTCTCCAGGTAATGTTCTCAACCCTACAATAATATTCAACAATCGTTAAAGTCCCTAAAAACCCGTTGACACCCTTCGGTATCTCTTGAAATTCTTTGAAATCTCGTGATCTTTCTTTTAAATTTTGGAATCTATCAAAATCCCTTGAAATACCTTAAAATCCTTTGCAATCCGCGGAAATCGTTCTTAAAATCCTGAAATCCCTAAAAATCTGTTAAAATCCTATTAAAACCGTTGAAATCCCGTGATTTCCTTTGAAATATTTCAAAACCTCTTCAAATGCCTTATTATCATCTACAATCCGTGGAAATCATTCTCAAATCCTTAAAAATTCGTCGAAATCCTTCGGTATCTATTAAAATCCCATAAAATCTCTTGAAATCTGACTAAACACCTTGAAGTCCCTAAAAAGCGGGCAAAATTCCTGCAAAAATTATGATTCTCTCTATAATCATTTAAGGTAATTTCCTGAAATTCTTTAAATCTCTTAAAATTGCTTAAAACCTGCGAAGACACACGTAATCTTTTGGAATCGTTGGAAATACCCTCAAACTTTAGTAATCTCTTGAAATAATTTGCAATCCCTTGAAATCTCATGAAATCCCTAAGAAGCTTGAGAAATCTCGTTAAATTCCATAAACATTTGGTAATCTTTGAAATACTTTGTAGTCTTTTGAAAGTCCTTGAAATCCTTTGAAATCTTCGTTTTAAGGGGCTGGGCGGAGGTCTAAAATTTTTACAAATCCTTACGATAGGTACGTAGGATTGTAAAAAAGTTTAATGTACTTTAAATTACAGGCATTTAAACCAAAACATGCCTGATTAAGCTTAGAACGTCGATAAACTTTAAGCATCCTATAAAGAAAAATTTCAACTCTTCTCGATTCTTATATAATACTTTAATGTTGTATAATAATAATAAAAAATGACTTAATCTAATATACATGCTTGTTATTTTAAGCAAGAATCATAACAGGTCTTACTTTCCTTGAAATGAGTTTCGCTTAATATACAAGAAAACAATTATTTCCAAACTCGAGTTCAAAAAAAAAATATAGATAAGAAAAATCTGAAATCGGATATCTTCTACTTGTTTTTTGGATTTCAAAATTCAAATTCTTCAAAAATAAAAGAATTCCTGATGGTTAAAAAATGGTGGCAAATTTTTTGTACATAGAGTTTTTGCTAGCGGAGCGTACTAAGAAATTGTAAACTAAAAATAAATTCACTCTACAGTCCACCCCTAATCCGGAAATCATTCTTAAACTCATAAGATCCCTGAAAATCCGTCTAAATCGTTCGGTTCTCTTGAAATCCTGTTAAAACCGTTGAAGTCCCGTGATTTCTTTTGAAATATTTTAAAATCTCTTTAAATGCCTTATAATCATCTGCGATCCGCGGAAATCATTCTTAAATTCTTAAAACCCCTAAAAATCCGTTAAAATCCTTCGGTATCTATTGAGATTCTCTCTGAAATCGTTTTGGGTGATTTGCTAAAATATTTTAGATCTCTTAAAATTGCTTAAAACCTGCTTAGCCACATGTAATCTTTTGGAATCGTTTGAAATACCCTTAAACTTTAGTTATCACTTGAAATCATTTGCAATCCCTAAAAAGCTTTGTTAAATTTCTTAAACATTTTGTAATCTCAAAAATCTCACGAATCCTTACAATAGGTGGGCGGTGGGGCGGAGAGAAAAGGTCTACAATTTCATAAATCATCCTTGCGTTATTAATGGACGTTCCCTGATGCAGTTTTCTTTTTTTAGATGCAATTAATATACCATTATATGGGTAATTGTCGAATTGAAGGCAAACTTGAAGACCCTTAAAATAACATTAAATTAGATACTCTGACCGCTTTTCGTTTCTCCTTAACAAATGCTCCTTATCATCCTCTACAAAATGGTCACGTTGTTTTTTTCATTTTCATTCTATTTATTCTAATTGAGTATAAAAACACCCCAAACGTCATTACCGTACGGCGTCCACACCTCACTTCGTACAAGGATATACTGATTTTCTCCTTTGTGTTTGACAGTAACCTAAAAAATGCCTTACGTATCATGTTTGTAGACTTCAGAAGAACAATATTTTAATTTATGCACATTCTTGAAGCCGACCGAATAATATTGTAAGAACTGTAAAGTCTGTCCCTGGATTTTTGTCATTTTAATCGTTATGACCTTTTTTCCAGTTAACTGTTGTAGTTACAATTGAGAAATAGGCCCAGAAATAATAAGTGTATAATTTGATACATGATTCTACAAAATCAAACTTAAAATAATACCACTTTTTGTGTGAATCCGATATTAGAACTGATAAACACATTTTGACAACAAAAACATCATTACCATACGTATCATGAAAACCAGTTTTGGACTGGACAAAAATTATAAAAACCATTCCGTTACCTGTTCAACGATGTATTCTGTCATAAGATAAAGATAATTTATGATTACAATTTTTTTTCTTTTTAAAAATATTAAAAAAGGATAAACTTCTTCATTTTTCTTCCGTCATTAACGTACGGCACGTACGACGGCGAACGACTGCTTATATCTGCGCGTGCGCGTGGATCAGGTGAGATGATTTGTTTACTTTTTTCCTAACCTTTATTCATAAATAGAGATCTCAAGATGTGAGCTAAATAGGTAGATTGGGAAGGAAAAAATGTGTAGAAAATAATATTATAATGAAAATCACAGGTGGTTAGATTTGTTTTTGATGATATATTGCATAATTCAAGTAATTTTCAATTTTAATTGTGACAAATTAACGAATTTATGTAGGTTTGAAATTTTAACCGTAGGCAGTTTCAATGAAAAGCAGAACTTCACTCAGAATCTCTCTCTTTTTTAGAATAATTCTACATATCGTTGAGATTTAAAACAACAATAATGAAATGTTTTATCTTCTTTTTTCTAAATTGCATGCGTTAAAGTATTAGCATTTGAGCTTTTCAAAAGCTCGCGCTCCTTTCCATCAAACTCCTAATCTCAGTTGCACTATCCATATTTCGTGTGCGAATTTCATTAATACAACTAACCTAAGAAAAAAATGAACGTTTATTATTTTTGAGAGAGAATTTCGGATCAACAAAAATTCGAAAACCTGATACTCTTATTTTTTCATAACATAATCTTGTTCGTATGATACCAGTTTCATTAATTTGTTGTAATAGTAAATATATTTTAAGATTTCGAATCGATAAAATTCTCTTATAGTTTAATAATTGTAAATTCTGAATCACAGCTTTTTTTCTTTCTTTCTTGAAGCAACAAATAATATAAACGAGAACTTTTTTCAAGCAGTGCATTAAAGTTAAAATTTGAAATAATCAGCATTAGACATATAAAGTAATTAAGAAGTGATCAGTAGATTCTATCGAATTTTTTCAGTCAACTATTCAGCACTATAACTACAAGCTTTGTTTTCGCAGATAAATACTCGGGCAAAAAAGTTTTAACAATACTTTCATCTTTATAAATATATGCAGCTTAGAAATATCTGAAAAGTTTATAAAATTTCAAAATCTCGAATTCTACTTATGTATATGTAAAGCTTCATTTGTTCGAGAATCTTCTGATTCATACAAATAGATTACAGTTCAATTCTGAAACTAGATGTTATTCTAATAAATAAAAACGAAAAAAATTAAAGGATATGGTGAACATTACCCCAAAGGAGATAAACCGTACTTACAACAAAAGCGAATCAAGAAACCTTTAACTATATAATTAATTATAATGTTCATTCGTAAAACTCAGTAACAAACATAATAATTTTTTTGATAGAATTTTTATCAGGGTTATCTAGAATATCCAGCCAGGCATTCCTTATCTCACACAAATCCCTACTTTCGCTTATACATGAAATTCTTACTGTTTTAAAAAACTGACATTCTACTAAAAGATGGTACACAGGTTCTGTATTAAAACTATTCTCATGGCAGTAGATACAATAATCATCAAC
>JAUMHM010084130.1:0-12672 GCA_032362435.1 Melikaiella ostensackeni | reverse complement strand
AAAAAAAGAATTGAAATCGGCCGAACGAGAGCGCCACACGGTGGCGAGTCCTAAAACTTTTTGATCAAGGTGGTATAGTAAACCAGTTTTAATTTTGAAAATTCAGGGACTACTCCATAGGTTCACACCTAACAAAAACTGAACCTGACAAAATTGAATTTTCTTGAACAAATCAGTCTACAGGCCACCATTTTTATCCGAAATGAGCGCTTTTTAAGAGAATTAAAGCTAATTTGATTCTGCAGAGACCTCCTAAGACGGATCCTTAATTATTCTTTCTAATAAAAGTGTGTAAAGAATAAAAGTGGAAAAAGGCACTTTTAACAAAATCATTTTTAGGGTTATAAAAAACAAATTGTGTAGACCTCAAATCGATAGAAATAAATGCATATGCACTCAGAGAACATATATGAATAATGTAATAATAATCTTAATTGTTATAAACAAATTTTATATATAATTACACAAATCTGAAATTTGTGCACAGAAAACCAATTTTTCTCGGCTATGATTGTTGCAATTCGAGATTTGAGAGATACCTGGCAACAAAAAATCTATAACTGAATAAATTATATTTTTGGAAATAAATTTTATAAACAAATACTCAGAGTCCGATATTTTCATACAGGAAGAAAATCTTTCTTACCTGAAATTACTGCAATATGTTATGAAAGTTCTACTCAGTGCTGAGAAATGCTATAAAATTAACAAATACTCAATTACAACATTATCACATGAGAAAAAATGTATTTTTTAAACTTAAATTACTGCAAAACGTTATGCAAAATTTTATAGGTTGATTAAGAACCAATCTGTTCAGATCATTCTATTTTTCAAAATAGAAAAAGGTAATAATCCAAAATAATAACACATTTTTAAAAATTGCTAACTTCCTCAAATTTGTATACTATATTTGAATAAAATGGATATCTTTTGGTGAATTGAGTTAATCATTAATGACTCAATCAAGGCCATGCTATACAGCTATACTTACCCGACTCCTAGCTTACTGACATTTTTTCGCAACATTTTACGTCCATACGAATTGAAATATCGAGTTGAAATTTTCGGCCAATCTTGAGGCTTATTAGAGACAAACGTATAATAAATGTACAATAAGAAGAAAACAGAGGGAGAAAAAAGGAAGAGTCAACCATACCGACCTCTCACTGTTTCTTTTCTCCGTCTCTTTTCATACTACTGGGGACCAACGTGTTTCGAAGCCAATTTAGACTTCCTCGTCAGGAGTAATTAATAAGAAAAGCAACAGATACAAATAATAAAAACATTATTAGATTAGAAAACCATTATTACCTGGAAATAAAATACAGATAATTAATAGCAATTGTTATTTCGGTACATATTTCATTCCTTGAATGAAAATGATTTTCACACAGGCAAACATTCTAAATAAAAAAATATTTGTGAAAAATTCTATAAATGAAAAATTGATATTTTCAAGAACAAATTATATAAACAATTCAGTAAACAATTTCTGAAATGTGACTTGTTTGCACAAAGACATCTTTTTCCAGTCAAATTACTACAATTCGTTACATATATATACATAAGTAATATTTGTACATGTTATATGGAATCCATCTTCAGTTAAATGTCGACTACACATCTTCGTCATCATAATAATGTTGTTCTGTACTTCAAACACTTCAAAATATATTTAGTTAATAATTTATAGCATTTTCACAACTGGTTAAAATTTTTATAACGTGTTGCAGTAATTTCAGGTAAAAAAAACTTTTTTCCCGAATGAAAATATCAGATTCTAATTATTTGTTTATGAGATTAATTTACAACAATATCAGTTATTTAGTTATAGATTTTTCGTTCCCAGATAACTCTCTAATATCGAATCGCAACAATTACAGTCGAGAAAAATTGGTTTTCTGTGCACAAATTTCAAATTAGTGTGACTAGATATAAAATTTGTTTATGACAATTGAGATTATTATCAGATTATTTATTTATGTTCCTTCAGTGCATATGCATTCATTTTTATTGATTCTAGGTTTATACAATTTTCCTTACAACTTAAAAATGATTTTGTTAAAAATACCTCTTTTCACTTTTCTTCTTTACACAATTTTTTTCTAAAAGAAATAATTGATGAATACACCTCGGAAGATCTCTGCAGAGTTTAATCAGCTTTGATTCTCAAAACTACGCTTTCAAATCGGATGAAAATTGTGACCTGTACACTGATTTGTCCATGAAAATCCAGTTTTGTCCCATTGCGAGTCGCGTACGTTCAGTGAAAAAATTAATATTACAAATTTGAAAAAGTTGATGAGTATTCTTTAACATGCATTTTACGAATGACAATTTTTTAAATTCAAATTAATTTATTATTGTAATCGGTAGAGCTAAAAATGAAAAAAATAATTATCTCGGATCTGGATACAGATTCTAAGCTGAAATATACCTTGAAAGAAGCTTCTCGATTCAGCGGTCTTATCTCGAAAGTTCAAAAATCAATAAAATTGATGATTTCTGAGTTAAATACTTCTGAATAATCATGATCGTAATGAGTTTCAAATATTGGGATGAAACTTTTTTTGCTGTTTTCTGACATCTTATACAAATAAATTGTGGAGTCAAATCCGAGAACCGAGCGTTTTTGGGGAGAATAAGAATTAAGAAAAAATTCATATATTAGAGTGCGTGGGTGGATAAAACATAGTTGTAATAGCGTGATTACCATCTAAAATAATTTGTTTTTTCATTTGAGTGAAGTTTCGAGAAGAATGAACCTCCGATTGATTTCAAACTCAGTACACCAATGTATATCGACGTGTTGATCACGAATATGATAATGAAAATACCCGAAAATTTGATTTTCAAGGTCAAAACTTGATAAACTGAAAAAAATATTTTTTTTCGTTTATTTCAGTAAAAAATGAAAATTTATAAAAAAAACCTTTAAGTGAAAGTTGTATATCTTTTAAAAATACACTTTTGATGTCACATACATTTTTTCTTAAAAACAATTATTTTTCGAGAAAAGAAGAATGTTGGTACAAAGTATAGAATTCCTTGAAATGGGACTTGCGGCATTCTTGTGATTACTGGTAAGTCACACAAACAGTTTATGTCACGCCGGTTACCCTTTTCAATGCCTCGTGAAAGGTAAGGGTGACACCCTTATGACTGGTCACAGGAATAATTTAAGTCACACTCCTACTGCTTTTCAATGTCCCGTTGAGGGAGGGAAGGCAACCCAGTGACTGGTCACAGGAATAATTTAAGTCACACTCCCACTGCTTTCCAATGTTTCGAAAGGGGCGGGAAGCCACTCCTGTGACTGATCACATGAATAATTTAAGCACACTCCTTATGCTTTCAAATATCTCGTAGGGGGTGGAAAGGCACCTATGCGATCAGTCACAGAAATAATTTAGGTTACACCCGCACCCCTTTCTCATGCCTCGTGTGTGCGGAAAGGCATCCCTGTGAGTGGTCACAGAAATAGTTTAAGTCACCTCCCGATACCCTTCAAATGTCACATAAGGGGCGGAAAAGTATCTTTGTGACTGGTCAAAAAAATAATTTAGGTCACACCCCTATCCTTTTATAATGTCTCGAGGGGGGTGGGAATGCATTCCTGCAACTGGTCACAGAAATAATTTATGTCACACCCCTCCCCATTTCCAATATCTCGTGAGGGACAGGAAGGCTGTGACTGGTCACAGAGATCATTTAAATCACTTCCTATCCCTTTCAAATGTCACATAAGGGGTGGGAAAGTACCCTTGTGACTGGTCAAAGAAATAATGTAGGTCGCACCCCTTCCCTTTTCTAATGTCTCGAGGGGGGCGGGAATGCATTCCTGCGACTGGTCACAGAAATAATTTAAGTCACACTCCTACCCGTTTCCAATATTTCGTGAGGGATAGGAAGTCTGTGACTGGTCACAGAAATAATTTAAGTCACCTCCCTATCCCTTTCAAATGTCACATAAGGGGCGGGAAAGTACCCTTGTGACTGGTCAAAGAAATAATGTGACTGATGTGATGTGACTGATCACAGAAATAATTTGAGTCACAAAATATATCGTGGGTGGGCAGGAAGGCACCCCTGTGATTGATCACGGAAAATATTTGAATCACACCCCCAACCCTTTCCAATGTCTTGCGTGGGGCGACGAGGCTTTTCTGTGACTGGTTACAGAAATCATTTAAGTCTCAGCCCTACCCCCTTCCAATGTCTCGTGGGGGGAAGGTAACCCTGTGAGTGGTCACAGAAATAATCTAAGTCACACAATGTCTCGTGAGTGGGCGGGAAGGTGATTTCTGTGACTGGTCGCATAAATCACTTAAGTCATTTCTTCCATTTCTCCTCGTCAGTTACGGGCACACTACATTTTTCTCATAGAATAATGGTTTTAGGAAAAGAACTTATTCAACATGAAATATGTTTTTTTTATGCTCTACAATTTCTATTTGAAACTTTTTTTGTTCATGGGATGATTTTCATAATAGAAACAAAAAACCCTTTAGAAAACCAACTCTTTGGGGCTTGGACGTTGAAAAATAAATTTGCTGATATTTTCACTCTCATACTTGTAATCAGCGTGTCAAAATAAATCGGTATAGTGAGTTTTAAATCGATCGAAGGTACTCTCTTTTCGGAACTTAATCTCTTCATTTTATTGCTAAAAAATTTATTTTAGTAATTTAAAGAATAAATTTTCATTTTCGTCATACTTTATCGATTGCCTGATTTGACTTTTGACATATCTGACATAATATATTTGGAATATTCAATATACTTCTTCAAATTGAGATATATTTTTACAGGTATTTTTCAAAACTAGCTATAATTAAAATTCGAACGAGTTATTTGTGGTTGCATCATTATGTTAATTTGAAATGACGTCTGTTGCAGTGCTTATGTCTTCTACAGGTACACACAATCGCATTATCTGAACAGATACTTACCTGTAAAATTAGTCCGTGATAACGAATCTCGAACACCTCGAGGTCAAATGACAGCGTTACACGATATGTATGTAGAACGAATTGTGATCTGTAACATGGCTCTAAGATAAGATTTAAAATTCTCAGAATTTTGTATTTTACAGGTATCACAGTCATTCAGCAGTTTAATTGTGGGGAAAATTGGGGCATTTTTTTAAAAGAAGGTACAATTTTTTTCTCTTAAGAATACCAGCGTAATAAACAAAAATTAAGAACAGTTTTGTAAGAAAGCACAAATTTTATTTTAAAAAAGTACAATTTATTTACAAATTGAATGTTATAGGAACAAAAGTATCTCAATTGAGTGTGAGAAATATTTTTTTCACTTTCGCAACATTGATGATTCAATCATGTCAGATTTTCATTTTTTTATTTTTTGATTGGAAGAGTGAATGTATCGATGAATTTTTTATATGAAATATTTTTCAAAAATTTAGAGAGAATTAGAAAAAAGAAAAAAAAATGACAGTGCATTGCACTCTGTCAATTATTTGCACAATGATTAAAAGGCTAGCGCTTAAAAATTAAATGTTCCAATTTCCAAAACCATACTCCTTCAATTGTATTCTCTTAGTGAAAGAAACTTAGTGGAACTTTTTCGAATTTTTTTAGTCAGGAAGTTTTTAAAAATGTTAAATTTTTTAAAATTAATTCTATGGGTGCAAAAGTTAAAAAATATTTTACTTTCAAGTTCATTTAGTTGAAATTAGAGTAACATGTCCTCGTTTTATATTTTCAAACAAAATTTTTTCACTTACAATTTTCGTGAATTTTGCTATTTGTATTGATTTTCAAACTGCTATTATCAAGCACAAAAATTTATTGAAGAAAAGATAAAATCATGACTTCTCATTCAATTTTAACGAAATAGGCTTCAAGCGAAAATTTTAAGATTTTTAAAAATCAAAGTTATTCTAGCCGAATCCAAAAAAAATAATTATTTAAGAGTAATTACCTAAATTACTAACAAGTAAAAAGTTATTGAAATAAAAATAAAGAAAATTAAAACTTTCGGAATATTTTAGATTATTTCTAAAATTAAGCTACTTTTTTGTTATATTTCAAATGTGTAATTTGTTCTATCAACTTGGCGCTCCTCGATGCGAGACTGAAATTGCAACAAAAATTTTAATAAAATTTAAAGATCAGCAATTGTAAACTTGACATTAGAAATTTTCAAATCATTGATTTAAAATTCAACACAATTCGTAATATTTTTTTATGTGTTCCATTTTAAAATCACCCTTAAATGCTTACATTGAAATTGAAAAACATTTTTTATTTCAAAAGCTTTAATATTATGTAGTTTCGGGACTTCAGGTCTTTCAAATTTGGAATTTGTCAATTTTTCAGACCTGTAAGTTTATTTATTTTATTTCGAACCAGTAGTTCAATTTCGAACAATGGATTTTAATACTATTAACATTTTTGTATTTCAGTTAAGAATAATCAAATTTGTGATGCTTCCATAACAAAATCATGTAATTTAAAAAAAAACTTATTGAGTTCTTCAATATTGGCAGTTTCTACTTTGATAGTCTTAAGTTTTAATTTTTCAACTTTTAGGGTAGTTTCGTGTTTCATGCATTTTTAAAATAAATTTTCAAAACATATTCTTATACATCAAACGATTCCAGTTTCGAATACTTTTTTTCTAATCTTTATATTAGGATCGTACAATTGCAAGTACTGAAAATTTCGATTTGATAAATTAGAAGTCCTTTGAATTTCCAAACATTCCATTTTTATTGGCTAGAAATTTCAAATTTTTTAAAATTTTATAACTCATAATATTTGAGAAGAGCTCAAATTTTTACGGTTTTTATTTCATTGTTAAATTTTGTAGTGTTGCAGTTAGAATTTTTGAATTTTTCATTTCTTTTATTTAGAACTGTTAAATTTTAGAAGTCATAAAATTATAATGAATAATTATTCACATTTCGGGATTTATAAATTTTCTGTCAATTCTAAGGCGTGAAATTTGTATGTTTTCAATATCAATTTTTAACTTAGAAGTAAAATTGTGCTGTTTTCAAAAATTCAACTTTTCAATTATTCTTTAACGAAATTGTGACCAATTTCCACTGTTTCAATTTTATGTGCTCAAAATTTGAAACTTTTAGCATCAATCGCTTCCAAATTGAAATTTTTTCTACCTCAAAGATGAAATTTGAAATTGTATCATATTCAGGCTTCAAAATTTGTTCTGGGTCACTTTCTAATATTTCAAAATTAAGATTGTTTAGTTTTTCCAATTTAAAAATATCTATTTTTCAAATTGTGTACGATTTCCAATGTTTAAATTTCATGCGCTTAATATTTGAATTTTTCAGCACTAATCGCTTCCAAATTGAAATTATTTCACTTTAAAAGATTAAATTTAAATTTAAATCATTTTCAGGCTTTGAAACTGGTTTTTGGTCACTTTTCCACATTTAAAATTCAAGATTGTTAAGTTTTTCCATTTTCAAAAATATAATTTAAAAATTCTGTACGATTTTCAATGTTTCAATTTCATGCGCTCAAAATTTGAAATTTTTTCGCACTAATCGCTTTCAAATTGGAGAAGTTCCATTTAAAAGGCTGAAATTTGAAATTGAATCAGTTTTAGGTTTTAAAATTGGTTTTCGGTCACTTTTTAATTTTAAAATTGGTTTCTGATCACTTTTTAACATTTCAAATTCAAGATTGTTAAGTTTTTCATTTTCAAAAATCTAATTTTAAAATTGCGTGATATTTCCAATATTTCAATTTTATGCGCTCAAAAATTGAAATTCTTTAGCACTAACCGCTTTCAAATTGAAATTGTAATCAAATCATTTTTATGCTTTAAAATTGGTTTTTGGTAAGTTTTTAATATATTTCGAAGTTAAGATTGTTCAGTTTTTCAAATTTCAAGAATCTTATTTTCAAATTGCATACGATTTCCAATATTTCAATTTCATGTGCCCAAAATTTAGAATTTTGTAGCGCTAACCGCTTCCAAATTGAAATTGTTGCATCAGCTGAAAGCTGAAATTCAAAATTGAATCATTTTTCGACTTTAAAATTGTTTTTTATCTCATTTTAACATTTTAAATTTAAGCTTAAGTTTTTCATTTTCAAAAATCTAATTTTTAAATTGCGTACGATTTCCAATATTTCAATTTTATGGGCTTAAAATTTGAAATTCTCTAGCACTAAGTGCTTCCATATATTAAAATTGTTTCACTTTAAAAGCTGAAATTTAAAATTAAATTATTTTTAGGCTTTAAAATTGGTTTTTGGTAACTTCTTAATATTTCAAAGTTATGATTGTTCAGTTTCCCCATTTTTCAGAATCTAATTTTTAAATTTCGTACGATTTCCAATATTTCAATTTTACGCCCTAAAAATTTAATTTTTTTAGCACCATCTGCTTCCAAATTGAAATTGTTGCACTTCAAAAGCTGAAATTTTAAATTGATTCATTTTCAGGTTTTTAAATCGGTTTTTGATCACTTTTTAACGTTTCAAAATTAAGATTGTTCAGTTTTTCCATTCTCAAGAATCTAATTTGCAAATTGCGTACAATTTCCAATATTTCAATTTAATGCGCTCAGAATTTGAAATTCTCTACCACTAACCGCTTCCAAATTAAAATTGTTTCGCTTTAAAAGCTAAAATTTAAAATTATTAAATCATTTTAAGGCTTTAAAATTGGTTTTTGGTTACTATGTAATGTTTCAAAGTTATGATCATGTTATGATCATGTTCAGCTGATCAATCTCTCTAGCAATCACCCCAGGTAAAGAGTTTCGCAAAGTCATTATACTAGTCCACTAAGCAAATCTCTTCACGCGGGCCTATTAATATCCAAAATCTTTCGTTTCAGGCATTACTCTCCTTCTCATAAACAATTGTTCTCCATACATCCCTATCTTTACATACGAAAGTACCCGCTTTTACGACTCATTAGAGACGAATGTACAATAAATGTACAAGGAAAAAAAAGAGGGAAAAAGAAAGAGACAAACATACTAACCTCTCAGTTTCCACTTTCTCTGTTTTTTTCATACTACTGGGGACCAACTTGTATTCAAGTCAATTTTGACTTCCTCATCAGGGGTAATTCATAGAGAAACTACAGTTATAAATAATAAAAACCTATATTAATTAAATTCAAATGTTACTTGAAAATAAAAATAAAGAATTTAATATTAAATGCTTTTTGTTCAGTTTTTCTATTTCCTTATTGAAAATCAATAATCTTGAAGATCGAATTGAAATCCACTTTTTCATAAAAATTTTATTATACACTCAAACCCCGATATAAGCGCAGTTTCGGGAGTTGCTTCGCACTGCCCTTGGGCCTTAACCGTATCTCTCGAAACGTAAATTGGCAGGGACGTGTGAACCATTTCCTAATATCTCTCAATCTCCGAACATGAGTTCGAACCTGAGTACACGCGCACTGAGCCTTTATCTATACGCTGCTGGTCCTTCACGCTTGGTTGAACACCGCCTCTCGACCTGTGAGCTGAGAAACTGCGGGGGCCAGCAATCGGCCAGCAGTTCTAGGAAGGCGTAAGCCGGGTGGGCTTATATAGGACTCGAGTGTACTGAAATAGAAAACACCAGAAAGTTCTGTGAATCTGTGCATGACAAGCTTTTTTAACCAAATTAAACATAGATTTCTTAAATTGATTGGTAGTCTCATTAAAAGTTTCTTTGTTTCTTTCATTGTTAAAGTCGAAACATATTTTCTTGTTAATATCAAATACCTTTCTTAGAAATAACCCATGAATCTTGCATTTTATCAATAAATCTTTCTGTAATTCTTCAAGATTAAAATAAAATCTACTTCCTTATGAAAATTTTTTGTGTACTAATAAAGAAACACCCAAAAAGTTTACAAATCAAAAATAGACTTTGAGACTATCCGCAATCTCAGTTTTCACTAATTGAAAGAAATTCTTTAATATTTTTCACCGTTTCACATCCATGACATTTCCTCAATTTTTATCAATTTCACTGAAAACCATAAGACCAAAAACAGAAAGATCAGAATTGATGAAAAAATTTCTTAACTTCCTTAGTAGAAAATCTAAAATTTGTAATTCAATGTTTTGTAAACAATTCATCGATCTTTAAGAAATTTTGAAAGAAAGACATTAAGCAGAGATTTGTTTTAATCTGCAGCGTACCTATAAATACGATTAAGATTTCTTTCAATTGAGCTATTAATGATTAACTCAATTTACGGAAAGATATCTATTTTTATTCAAATATAGTATACAAATTTGAGGAAGCTAGAAATTTTGAGAAATGTGTTATTGTTTTGGAATATTATCTTTTTCCTTTTAAAAAGTGAAATCATCCGAATAGGTTGGTTCTAAATCAATCCACAATAATATATGTTGTATGACTTCGAATACTTGTGCTCGTAATCGGATTCACTTTCCCTAGAAAATTGAAAATTCTGGTACCGAATATATGAGTATCGAGTTATAATCGTTGAGAAGACTTAATAAGTATATACACTACCGGTCATAAGTGTTTGTCCACCTCTTTTTCTATGATTAATTAAGTCCTCTTAATTTTAATCATATCAGAGCTATACTTTTTTCTGCTTAAAAGCTTTCAAAATGCTGTGTAAAATGAGCCTAGGATGAAGCCAATTTGTCTATTTTTCAAGTAGATATTGCAGAAATAGTGTAAACTTCAACGTTTTCTTAAATTTTAAATAACATCCGAAGTAATCAACATTTTTAATCGTTCTTGGGCTCTTTCTACAGCCTAATTTTTACAGAATTGTAGTAACTTATTAGCTTAAATGTAGAGTTTTTGCAAGATTCAGGAAGTAAAAGTTTGAATAAAAAAGTCGGGAAAATGTCAATATTCTTTCTGATAAGAAAAATATTTTTGTAAAACATATGAAACATATGATCATGAAGTTTCTATAAAAATCCATCAAAATATTTATTTGCTTAATTTTTATTATGATTTGCCTACTGATAAGATGTTTTCAAATTTTTTCAACTTTTTTGTTACAACTTGAACTTCTTGCACTAGGCTAGGGAAAAAATTTAGATTATGTTTATAAGCTGATCCGATACTGCGGAAATATGGCTTTAAAATGAATAAGAACATTGAAAAATGATGATCATTTCGGATGTTATTTAAAATTGAAGAAGACGTTGAAATGTACACTATTTCTGCAATGTTTCCTTAAAAAATAGACAAATTGGCTTCATCCTGGGCTCATTTTGCACAGAATTTTGAAAGCTTTCATATTTCATTTAATTAAAACTAAGAGGACTTAATTAATCGTAAAAAAGAGGTGAACAAACACTTATAATCGGTAGTGTGTCTTTATATAAAAGTACGCTATGTATGTCTATAATGTAACTGATAACTTTTTCATTGTTGAAACCGCCCACGTGAAGAAGATTGTAAAACGTTTAATGAAAGATTAGCTTCGATGCCTTATCGGGTGTTTTTCCTTGACCCACCTAGAGACTTACTTGTACTGTATTGTTACTCACTTTTAATTAATACGAGAGTTAATTGGATAACAGACCATTTTGAAGCTCTTTAACTTCCTTGACATAAAAATTTTATTACAATTCAAAGAAATTTCTAATAAAAGTTTAATACTTCAGATTGAATGCATAATTACTTGATTTCTACGTTCATAAATTTCACTCAAATCTTCATATAAGGGAAACTCTTTGCCGGTTTCACAAAAGAAAAAAATTCATCTCGCTGATTTTTTTGAACTTGCACAACTTGTTACACATATAAAAAAAAACGTCTCAAATATTTTGCTGGAAATAAATTTTTTCTAAGAGTTATCGCATTTTGAATTTTTTCGATGTTTAATATTTTCTGTAAAGAAAAATAGAAGGTTTACAGAATAAGTTGTACTTGTTTTCTATTTCTCACGATGCTCGTTTTTTGTTTTGGAAAAGTTTTCAAAAAAATTGAAAAAAAAAGAATTTCTCCAAATTGCCCAATCGACTTTTCTGTGTATTTTTTGATACTCTGAAGAGTCTTCTTTCTAAGAAAAATTAAAAACAGTGGTTCGCAAATGTTCGAAACTTTTGGAAGTTTATGGAACTTTCTGGAAATACTTGCAACTTTTGGAAATCTAGGAAACTTTTGGATGGTAATGGAAATTATGGAACTTTCAAAACTTGTCAAGATTTATTTGGAGTTTAGAATTCTCATCACATTTCTGAAGTAATGAATGGTCTTTTCCGATCTTAAGGCTATGCTATTTTTACCCGATTTCTACTATACCGACTTTTTTTCGCAACAACTTACGTCCATACGAATTGAGATATCGAGTTGAAACTTTCGCAAATTAGTTAAAAGGCACCAAGGAACTTTAGAGTGGTCGCAAATTTATGAAACTACAAAAAAATTTGATTTCCGAAAATTTTTGGAAAACTTTGTTTGGATTTCGAGAAGTTTAGGACCTTACAAACGTTCCTTGGTGCCTTTTATATAATTTCTCCGATTTTCAAGTCGATATCTCAATTCATGTAGACGTGAGTTATTGCAAAAAAATGTTGGTAAGGTAGGAATCGGGTAATTATCCCGTGTAAAAATATTTCTTCTTGATTTTGTCTCCAAGCCATTGAAGTCTGGTTCCGTCTCATAAGCCAGACTTGCTAGACATCAAATTTTTGTCTTGGGTTTATGGTGATAGCTC
>JAUMHM010084129.1:0-12673 GCA_032362435.1 Melikaiella ostensackeni | reverse complement strand
TGTCGGGTGCTCTGCGCGTTCGATCATTTTGTTTGTTGATCAAGTTTGTGTATACTACAAGTACTTTATCCTGAAAATTTGAGAATTAAGATATGTAGACATGTTGTTCAGGAAAATGAAAAATGAAGGATTTAATAGCTTTTATCTCTTTCATTTCTGTTTTTTTTTTTACTTCTCTGACATCTGTCTGACATGAAGGCGCGTAGTATGCAGTAGTAGGATTATATTTTAATATGTTTTAATTAATTAAAATAGTAAAATTAGTACAAAGCCGTAATAAATATGCTTGTATTATTCACAAGTCAGGATGAAATGTTTGGAGATCTTCTCCATATTCTTTTTTGCTTTCAAAGGAGTAAAAAACAGAAAAAAACGAGAAAGAAGCTGTTAAATCTGTCAGTTTCCATTTTTCTAAAAAATGTGTGTACATGGGCCTTCACACAATAGTGTCATTTTCCTTTTACTACTCGTCTTTAACTAAATTTATGCACAATATGCCAGGTGAAATACATGAAAATGTACCCTCATATCTCATGAAAGAGGCCCACCAGTTATTTGAAAGGTTTTTAAAATAGGAAAGACATCCTAGAATCTGGTTCAAGAAATTGGTGATTTTACCAGTTTTTTGGTTGTCACTACTTACAAATTTGACAGACATTCTATGAAGGAAAATGGTGTACTTATATAATTGTTCAAGTTAGCCACTTCCAAGCTTTGAAAATTACAATTATAAAATTACACACACACACGCACACACACATATATATATATAATAAAATTACAATTATATATTATATAATTGTTTAAGTTAGCCACTTCCAAACTTTGAAAATTACGAATGGGCAGAAAAAATGTTTTAACCATAACACGATTTTACTCCTCCAGTTTTTTAAGCACACTCTTCTAAGCTTGACGAAATTAATTATATTTTGACATACAAAAACATATTTCCAAGGCTACTTATGTGCTGTCAACATTATGAGAGTTACAGCAAAAAAATCAACGATAATATATCATATAAATGCATTTCTTTCGTCACCTGTAGGTTCCAGCAAACAGTAATTGAAACAAAAAAGTTTTATTCCAATGCAAGGCACAGTTTTTGTTTCAACTATTTGTAGAAAAAATTATCATTTTTTGGAAGGAATAAAATAAAGTTAAAGTCGAAGTTGAAATGAATTTAAAAAATGGTTTAAGGTCATGCTGTACTTACCCGCTTCCTACCTTACCGACATTTACCTGTACTTCGAAACATCTTACGCCCATACGAATTGAGATATCGAGTTGAAATTCTCAGAAATTAATTAAAAGTCACTAAGGAACGTTTGTATGGATCTAAATTTCTAAAACTACAAAAAAAATTTAATTTTGGAAAATTTTGTTTGGATTTCGAGAAATTTCGGACCATACAAAGGTTTCCCCCAACTTTTTTCATCTCCTATTTGCATGCCCAATGAGGTCCAAGCTACGGGGGTAGTCAGACCCCAAGAGACGCGCAAAATGCGTGCGCATCTACTTCATGTGGAGTTGCAGTTCACCTTCGTTGGGGGTCTTGGTGACGTAGTCCCAAATACCTGGTCCTGTGGACATTCGTGATGCCCTTGTGTTCGCACTTTCTCACGAAGACTCTTAGACCGTAATGAAAAGCTTAACTAGATAGAAGGGACAATATACAAAATTGAGAAAGAAGGTAGTAAAGATATTAAATTGAGGACTCTAATCCTCTAGTCCTAAGGTTATGCCTAAAAATCACACGAAGAAAGATTCGGTTTTCTGAAATTGGGAATAAAAATCCCCCTCGGAATCGTCGAGTTTACAGTCTTTAATATCTGCTTCTTAATTTTTGGTTTTAGATTCAGCTCACGAACTCTAATAAATATTCAAAATCTCCTATAATTTCTAATTAAATTTACTGATGAGTTTGAATTCGCCCGCGCTATATTGCTTGCTAAGTTCACCAGCAGGAGCATTAAATGCCATATGTTACACCTTTCTTCTTATTTGAAAAGGTATTTACATAAAACATCTTTTCTGAATATGCTACTTAACAATATTACATATACATGCATACTATCTTCTTAACCATTAAAGGTTTACAAGGCAATTAGATGAAATCTTGTTTGCCTTTCTTCCAATCATAGTATTTTTCATATCCCTCTTTCGCAATACTTAATCTTGTGAAGACCCGGGATTTTGTGTCCGATAATTTATTCAACGAATCATCAATTACTTGAATATATGTTAAGGGGATCTTTTCGTCGGCAACTTTGGATGGAATTCGCGCTTTACGGCCGTATATATGTAACTTCGTAGGGGGTGACGTCGCTAGAGGCGTGGACAGCTGTGTTAAAAGAGAATTATGCAAGTTTAAGCCACTAATTCCAGTTAGATCTCTCCCAAAATAGCCTGAGATATTCCACGAAAGAATGGTGACTCCTTTCTGAGAATCTCAGAGATTGGGGATGATAGGCGGACGATTTATATTTCTTTTCTTTTAAAAACCTTCGTGAAGTTTCCCATAATTTCGCTGAGAAAAATGGAACCTTGGTCCGTTTGCATTGATTCGGGGCAGCCAAAACGACATATAAAGTCTTCTCCAAAAGCAGTAGCTAGAGTGGGGGCGTCTACTTTCGCAAGGGCGATGGCTCCGGATTATTTTGACAAATTATCTTGACACGTAAGCATGTACGAGTACTCCTTGCCTTTGTCAGTCACGGGTGGGGGTCCTACGATATCTATTTGTATCTTCTCAAAGGATTCGGAGGGGGTATCCGTGATGACATAGGTTGCTTTGTTTTGACTCGAACTATTTTTTTCTCACATGAATCGCATCGCTTAATGTATTCGTGAATATCGTTCTTCATATTCTTCCAGTAAAACATTGAGCGAATCATATCATATGTTATATTTTCACCTTCATGACCAACCCTTACGGAATCGTGATGTTTTTTAACAATCGTGGCGCGCTTGGATTCTGGGAGAGTTCTAATATCGCCATTGCAAACTGTTGTGCTGAAATTTTCTTTGCCAAAATTCGTTCTCAACAAATTTTCCGTGTAAGACCAGAGAATAGAATGTAGGCCATTACCAGATTTAGCAATACTAAAGGTTCGGATTCCGCGATCTTTTAAACCCTATTTCAAAGTTTTTATTGTATTATCAATGTTATGTAAAAGAGTTTTTTTATCAAAAGTAGATTTGACTACAAGATTAAAGATCTGAAATTTCCTATATGGAACTGAGACGATTCCGTGTAATTGTGGTTTCTGGTTCTTTATATCCTGTATTTTAATAGCTTTAAAATCCAGCTAATCCCCATTAACGTTACTTGTTAGAGCGCAATCGGTAGAGACAAAGTCGATTAAATTATCGTTCCTCATAAGAAGTCTGTCCGGACTAAAATTTATAACTGGGTTTAAAATAGGTATGATTTCTGCGTTTAGAGAGGAAGGGACTTTGGTGTTTTCCTCGGGGTGTACATATCGTCCTTTTTTAGGTCGCTGTCAGTCTTTTGTTCCTTCACTATCTTGTCGTCAGTATTATCCCCAATCATCCCTGTCGTATTACTATCTCTATCGGCACCTACGGACTTCCGCCATCCTATCGGGGACCCAGCTTCTCCAGCACCAACACTTTCAAATTCCCTTTACTAGTCTAGTCAAATTGGAATAAAATCAATGTAAAGTTAGGAAAGAAATATTGATCTGGATTTTTTTCTTTCAAGTGAAAGGGGGATATGGGTAGAGTCTAAAACTGGAAAGTCGGGACTGTTCCTAAGGACTTCCGGTCGCCATCGTGGAAAACGCGAATGCCCCAGTATCTCAGTTTCTCCTCGTTTTTTCGAAAAATTTTTGAGGGCTAAAGTTGTAGCTGATGAATCTATCTTCCATTTGTGATTCAACTTTTTTTTATCTAGGACTAATATTGTATAAGTAAGAGGCGTTTGAAAAACTTTAATTTTTAATTTTTAATTTTTGACCTACTTAATGAAACTTCCGGTTGTAAAAATGCGCACATTAAATGTTAAGGACGTCATTACCTTCAATTTGAATGCTTAACGAAGTTTTTATGATTAATCCCACAAAATTTATAGATGCTCAAAGTCGCCCTTGCGCGTAAGTGTGGGCCGACTTCCGGGCACCTCGGCGCCTGGCGCCCGACCACGCTGTGGAATTCGGTCGGGAATATGGCAGGAAGGTCCGGCGACCTTTCTGATAAGACAATTGTGTTTTAAAATAACAAACCATAAAATATATTAAAATTTCATAATTAATCATATACGTGAAGAAGTACGACACGTCTCATTATAAAAACTTTGAACTAAGATAATTTCAAAGTTGTAATAAAGTATCAGAGATCTGGCGTGCTTGTAAATGAGTTAATTAATTGTTTTTCGATCAAATAATTAATTGATAAATTCTGATGCAATTGTAAAACTCACCTATGGCTCGTCTTGAAAACCTCACATTGGTCAAAAAACCATCTTTTGCACTCGTTAAAAAATATACTATTATACTATTCATGTATTATGTCTATAACATTGATCAATTTAATTCACGTATATAATGAATCACAGTATAAAAAAATATAAATTATGTTAGCTTTTTAGTTTATATATAACTTGATCGCTTTCACGGAACATTATTTTCAAAACTCATTTATTCAATATTATTAATGAAAGTAATCCGGTAATTGACGAAAATAATTTGACTACTTGAATAATTAATTAAATTAACGAATTGAAAATATGTTGACTACTTAATCGGTAAATGACACAATTAAGTCATTGATTAAATGTGGAGTATAATAGATTTCAGCATAAAATAACAAAAGTATGAAAAATTCTAAAGTTGCAATCAAGCTCACGTTATTGTGAGCAATCGTACATGTAGACGAACGTCAGGCCGTACAAGGAGCGAGGCCCGCGCCAACGTGGAAATCGGCGCGGTCGAATTTGTGCATCCATAACTTCCGAAGAATGAATGATAAAAACTTCGTTGAGCATTCAAATTGGAGGTAATTACGTCCTTAACATTTAATATGTGCATTTTTACAACCAGAAGTTTCATAAAGTAGGACAAAAATGAAAAATAAAAAACTTTCTTTTTTAAACTGCTGCAACTTTCACAATATTAGTCCTAGATAAAAAAAGTTGAATCACAAATGAAAGATAAATTCATTAGCTACAACTTTGGTTTTGAGAAATTTTTTGAAAAAAAGAAGAAAAACGGAGATACTGGGGCATTTGCGTTTTCCAAGATGGCGACCGGAGGTCCATAAAGACAGTCCCGACTTCTAAGTTTCAGACTCTACTCATATCCCCCTTTCACTTGAAAGAAA
Source organism: Melikaiella ostensackeni (assembly GCA_032362435.1). Classification (NCBI taxonomy): domain Eukaryota; kingdom Metazoa; phylum Arthropoda; class Insecta; order Hymenoptera; family Cynipidae; genus Melikaiella; species Melikaiella ostensackeni. The sequence goes on along the minus strand of JAUMHM010084129.1, from coordinate 7,333 downwards.
AAAATCCAAATCAATTTTTTTCCAAACGTTTTCCTAATTTGACTAGACTATTACTGTCCCTGTCGGCACTTAAAGACTACCGACACCCTATCGGGGACCCATCGCCTCCTTCACTCTCGTTTTCACCCCCACTAGCTGTCTCAAAAGCGTCGTCCTCGTCACTTTTTTTTGGTGGGTTTTAGAAATTCGTGGATTACGGGACAGGGCGTCAGGGTGAGCGTTGATTCTACCTGGTTTGTATTTTATGTGAGATTCGTGCTGAGTGTGATTTTTCAGTGCGCTAATCTAGAAACAGGTTAGTAAAAGGAGATGTTTCGGGTTTCAATCGTGTGCAAAACTACGAATCTTGCCGACGTTTCGTGAACTGCAATGTTAACAAGATTCGTAGTTTTACACACGATTGAAACCCGAAACATCTCCTTTTACTATAATGAATCATCGTGAAAGCATTAAATCTATTATTAGAAACAGGTTCTTTGAGATTGTGGAGCCAAATCAATGGTTGATGGTCAGTCATGAGGGTGAATTTATGACCGTAGACGTAGGGCCAAAAATGTTTTACCGCAAATACGATCGCGAGCAATTCTCTTTCCGTAGCGGATTAGTTATTTTCGGCGTCATTTAGGGTACGAGATGCGTATGCTACGGGGAGGTTCTTTTCAATCGGCTCCTGGCTCAAAATTGCACCTATCGCGTAATTAGAATCATCGGTGGCAACTATGAAGGGGCAAAAAGAATCGGGATACTGAAGAAAAGACTCATTACAAAGAATCTCTTGAAGTTGGTCAAATGCGTCTTGCTGTACTTGGACCCACCCTCCAGTAAAGGACTTATAGAACCATATAGAAGAAAAGTCTATATGAAAAGTGTCGGTGATTGTCACCAAAACTGCTAATAGATGCGTATAGAACTCGCGTTTCTATATGGATCCATTTGGATTCAACAACAGCCGCTGAGCTTATTTCTATGGGTTTCTGGTGGCATTTGTACTTTGTTTTGGGGAATACCTCATTGACCCTCATAGATCCCCGGGCCTATATGTATTTTATGAGTCCAAAAAATACTTTCAGAAGTATAGCAATAAACAAATGTGAAAAATTATTAAAATATTACTATATTATCAATCCTAGAGTTAGTAAATTGAAGAGTGGCACGGCAAAAGGGACTCAGCTCTATTTGGTCGAAAATTAGATTATCGGGTAAAAAATTCTAAACAATTCAAATACAAATCCTTCCTGAAGGATTTTTTCGAAACTCGTTGTTTCATTAAAATGGAGCCCCAAAAAATGTATTAAGTGTACCAAGGCTCTCCCTAAAATGATTCGAATGTAGCATGGTCCTCTTTGCCGTGTTACCCTGCGATTGATAAGGAAGTTTTACTTAAAATATATGGATTACACGAATATTTCAAAAATTTGAGAATATTAAATAATATTTAATATTATTTAATGATTTAGAATATTTTATTTCTTAATATTTTAATATTTCTTATGTAGTTCAAAAGAAATTGAGGAAATGAAATCATGAAATGTTTTAAGAATAAAATCGCTGAAAAAATGTTGCAAAATATTTGGAGTATTATGACCGGTCTGGAAAGTTTTTTTTTCTCTAAATTTTCATTGTCTACTATAAAGGAGTGAACTCTTTGTAAATCACCCATAAGTAATTCTTTTAAATGTGTCCCATTTACTGTCAACAAGTGCATAATGAAAATTTGCAAAAAAGCTTTAAGCAAAAGTTGTAAATCTTCCGAAAATACACTTTTTATATACTATACATTTTTCTCAAAAACCATTATTTTTCGAGAAAAAAAGGAAAATGTTGGTACAAAGCGTACAATCGCTTGAAATGGAACTTGTGGCACTCCTGTGATTACCCACAGTAATAACTCAGGTGAAGTCGCTAATCCCTTCCAGTGTCTCGTGAGGGAGGGGTGGCATCCCTGTTACTGGTCAAAGAAATAATTTAAGTTACACCCCCTACCCCTCTTCAACTTCTCGTGGGGGACGGGAAGGCACCCCTATGACTGGTCACAAAAATAATTAAGGTAACACTCCAACCCATTTCTAACATCTCATGAGGGCGGGAAGGTCGCTGAAATAAAGTCACAGAAAGTCACAGAAATATTTCAGGTAGCATACCCTACCCCATTCCAGCGTATCGTGGGTGTTGACAAGACACCCCTGTAACTGGTCACAGTAATGATTCAAGTCACACCCCTACCACTTTCCAACGTCTAGTGGCGGGGGGAAGGCACCCCTGTTACTGGTCATAAAAATAATTCAAGTGGAACCCCTTTCCAACGTCTCGTGGTGGAGAAGACACTCCTGTGACTGGTTACAGAAATAACTTGAGCAACACCCCTAACCCCTTCCAACGACTCTTGAAGGGGTGTGGGCGGTAGGCACCCCTGTAACTGGTCACATAGGTAATTCAACTCACAACCGTTCCCCTTTCCAATGTTTCGCGGGGGTCGGGGCACCCCTGTGACTGATCACAGAAATAATTTAAGTCATACCGTTAATCATTGTTTAGTATTGCTGTGATTTTTACTATTTTTCGTAAATTTTCTCGAAAACTATCAGTCGCAGAGTGAAAAAGTAATGAACGTTATATGTGTATTTTTTAAGTATCTACGACTTTCATTTGCAGCTTTTTTGCAAATTCATAGTGTTTACCGAAATAACGGGAAAATACATGAAATTTTTGTAGTTTTATCAAGTTTTGAACTTGAAATCAACGTTTACGGGTAATTTCGTGGTCACTTTCGTAATCAGCGCATCAGAGTAAATAGGTATGGGGAGTTTTTAAATAACTGGAGTTTAGCGCTTTTCGGAAGTTTATCTAAAATTTCATAATTTGTGATCTTGTTCGTTATTAACAAGTGCTATTAACAAATACACAATATTATGGATTGTTCGTTTGTGAAGTTCATTTCAGCATTAAAGTTACTTTCTTTTACCGACAAGGTGACAGTTGATCATGAAAATTTATCATTTGATATTATTTGTTCATTTCATAAACAAATTATATAATCAAATGCAGTAACGGCATTTATAAGGAGAAAGAAATCGTTTTCTCCTAATTCCTCTCAAATTTTGTTGCTAAGGATGTTTAGTGAAGAAATTTCATCATTTAATATTATCTGTTAATTTTCTAAACAAATCATATAAACAAATGCATAGTTTCGGCATTCAAGGGCAGAAAAAAATTTCGTTTTTTCTAATTGTCTCTAAATTATGTTGCCAGTGATGATAAGTGATGAAGTTTGATCATTAAATTATATTGCTTCATTTTTTAACAAATTATAGTAACAGAGTTGTCTATAATTGAATGATTCCGCTATTAGCTAATGTTTGCTAATCATCACTTGCAATACTTTTTAAAGGCAATGAGAAAAAAGAAAATATTCTTCTGCCCATAAATGCCGACACTGTGCATTTGTTTATATATTTTAAAATGAGCTCGCCACCACCGCTCTTTTAGAAATTCTGAGGAGGCCATCCAGAGCCTCCCACAAGGCCCCCAGAGCCGCCCACGAAGCCCTTAAGAGCCGCCCACGAAGCCCTCAAGAGCCTCCCACGAGGGCCTCTCGATTTTCCCGCGAGAATCTCTAGAGCCTCCTGCAGGGGCCCCAGAGCCTCCCACGTAGGCCCCAGAGCCTCACACGAGGCCTTCCCCTTTCCAGAGAAAAAAAATTCTTAAGAGGGGCCCTTTCCAATTTTTTCAATAATTAGAATTATTTTTATGTATTTGAAAAAAGGCGTTAAAAGTTTGTGAGCATTAATGTATCTATCTTGGAGGTTGACGCGCGCAAAAGGTTGCACTCTTTACCTGATTTTAAATCTTCCAGTGTAACAATTTATATTTTTCAAATAATAGGCGAAATGCTTCTCTACAAAATGATTTTTTGGATCGATTAGTTTATTATTTCAAACAAAACGAAATGTTTCCGTTACAACATGTTACATGTTTTTCTACCTTTTTACGTCCCTTAGGCCACGTTTTTTACCTACTTTCAAATTTGTTAATATGATCACTCATATTATTTTGAATAATTACCAAAATGTCCCCAAGTTCCCTTTTTTTCTATTTTTTCAACAATTAAAATTATTATTATGCATTCGAAAAAAGGTAAAGAAAACGTATAATATGACTATTTTAGGGGTTGGCGCGCACGAAAGGTCACGCTTTTTACTGGCTTTCGATTTTTTATATCATTTTAAATAATAAATGAAATTTTTTTCTACAAAATGATTTTTTGGATTAATTAGTTTATGATTGTATAACATATTTACAGTTTTCAAAGAAATATATAGTAAAACCATTGCTGAGAGTTACTTCGGTAAATTAACTCACCTCCTAACAAAAGTTTATATAGTGGCAATAATTGGCATCGATAACAGTGTCACGTCCCGCGACTATTATAATAATAATTATTATTTATTTGATAACTGTATGGAACATATATCTACAACATTAAAAATGGATAAGTTCGACGATCATATTTAAATATTGTAAGGACCTCTATGAAATCCAATTTCCAATCATTATTATATAATATCATCAAATCTAGCTGTAAAGGGCAGAACCTACGCAGTAACCTCAAAAGGCGGTGCATATCAATTTTCACAGAGCTAATACATACCACAGGCTTACATGAGTGAGAGACCCTCCCATTAATCAACAAGACGAGTATGAAAATCGACGAACACATGTTTAAGTTTCAATTTCTTACGCCTACACTTGCCTAAATCTACGATGCACAATTGTACAATTTTGACATCTCTACCATGCATGCTCATGCACCGGATACCAGATTTTCGTGGGAAATCGCTATATAAAACACAGAAAACGACAAATAGCGTTTATCAGTATCACATTTGTAGTAGGGTGACTACTTGACCTCAATACGAAATATTGAGACTATTCTATAATTAGAACAGTTCCCCCATGAGAAGCGGACGCTTAGTTTCCCCTAATGATACAAATCACCACCACATTTAGACCCCCTTGGCATCTTGGAAGAGATAACATGCTTTTTGGCAACGGCGTCATCTCCCTAATATGGGCATATGGTATCTAAAATCTTTGAAATTGATTAGCCATTCCATGTCACACAGATTTACGAGTACAACTAAATCAACATACCCCTTTGGCATCTTGGTAGGGACGTAAAACGTTTCTGCTAGTACGCCACTCTCCAAATAAGGACATATCTAAGATCTTTGGCATTGATTGGCTATTTCAATTCACAGAATTTCACTATACAACTAAAATTACGCACCCCTACTTCTAATATCACTCAACCCCATGGGTACTCAAAGAGGGATTCTGTGTATAAATACAGCGGATTCTGAAGCAGTAGTCAGTCATACAACACCGACACCAGTCAGAAAATACCATCTGCAGTTAGCATTTTCTTCCTCTCTTCGATTAAGACGACCCTGACTCGTCGAAAGTATGCCTTTTGGAATCAGTTCAAGTCTGTTTTTCGTCTTCGGTCCTGAATCCGGGGATCAATCGTCTCACCCTCTAACCCTTACTTCCGGACCGAGTAGTCAGCCCGTTAACACAGCGAGACCTCACATCTTCTAGTATTTGGAACATCAACATCTTAACGTCAAGATCAGATCAAGTACCGGAGGCCAACCTATCACGACAAAAGGGGACCAGTCACCCTAGTTCATCTATTTTAGGGCATAAGTTCAAAAATCTCACCAAGGGTGTGAATTCTGAATCCTGAGACGTATTTCAGAGGAGTTCAAAACAAGAGAGTGGAAACTTTCTAAGACATAAACATCTGTAAGTACCCCTTTGAATTGACAATTCTATTTCCAAACTCCTCTCTTTCAATAACATGATTGCTAATTAGTCTTCCATTCTTGAGGTTGACTAGACACAATCAAGAAGAGTTAATTCGAAGTTGAGCAAAAAAATATTCAGGTATCCTTTGCGAAACTACAAGTGATCCATATAACTTGAACTTTTTCATTCAAAAAATTATCCACGTTATCTATTCCCTTTATGTATTTTATATTGTAAATAATAAAAATATCGATTTAACTTTTGAAATTTTCGCATTTGTCGATTTATTCCTTACAAATTGATAGCTATTCTTATCCCTGTTTTCTAGTTTTTCGAATTAGATTCTGAAACGAGGAATCTCATGAAATAAATGAATTATTAGGTGAGTTATATCTCTCAGGACGTAAGATACCTCATAAAAATTTGGCGCATCGGAGTTGAAAACTAACAGCTACCAATGCAAGGATAAATTGTACAATTTTTTCTTCATTTCAACGTGAAATGAAATTCGAGTCTAATCCGATTCAAGAACTTCTCTGGCCTACAAAAAAAACTACCAAAACTGCCCTCCAAACTACCCATCCTGCTTGTGCTTTCTGGCGGAGTTTCCTGTCTGTGCTATGCAGCAGGGCATTTTTACCGAAAACTACCAAAACTACCTTCCAATCTACCCATCCTGCTTGTGCTTTGTAGCAGAGTTTCCTGTCTGTGCTGTGTAGTAGGGTATTCCTACCAAAAACCACCAAAACTACCTATCAAACTACCCATCCTGCTCGTGCTTTGTGGCAGAGTTTCCTGCCTGTGCTATGTAGTGGGACATTCTTACCAAAAACTACAAGAAATACCAAAACTACATACCAAATTATCCATCCCGCTTGTGTTTTGTAGCAGGGTATCCTGTCTGTACTATGTAGCAGGACATTCATTCCAAAAAATACCTGAAAACAACCTTTCTACTGTACAAACATGTCACATTAAAATGAATTCAAACTTAACTAATAAAAGTATTAAACGTAAATTCAAATCACAAGGGGGTAAGAAGACCAAAGAAGTTTTCGCTAAAATAGCCACTCTAAATTCAGAAGCTTGTCCTTCAACCTCGGATTCTATACCAGTAGTAACTGAAAAAGAAACCGAAACAAACATCGTAATCGTTGAACCAAAACCCCTAGATTTATTTTTGTAAATCAAAGAAATAAAAAACGATAACGAACTCCACCTGGTATTCAACTTATTGTTTGCTAGGGCGGAAGCCATCATAGTAAAAGAAAGTTAGAAAACAAGCCAAAAGAAACCTACAGTACTAAAAGTTTAAGAAGTGAATTCATATTAAAATATTCGAATATAAACTGTAAAGTTGAAAAAGCATTGGAACGCAACTGGCTTCGAATTACTTCTATCTCTTACTTCCATGATACTTGCCTGTTTTTGCCTATCTATGATATTTACTTGTCTATAATATATGCCTGTCTATAATGTTTACCTGTCAATGATATTTACCTGTATATGTATGTGTCTATGTTTA
>JAUMHM010084128.1:0-12673 GCA_032362435.1 Melikaiella ostensackeni | reverse complement strand
CAGTCTCAGGCATGCTGCCGAGCGTTAGTGTGCGAGGGAGACATGGTGGGGAACAGTAGCCCCTCGAGAGTCAAAATCCCGAGGCCTGCCCCACACCCCCACTACCCAAGATCTTTTTAGTGAGAGACGCTGACGTTTGCGCAATCTTACGTAATCCTGTCTACGGGCAACGCTTTTTATGGTTTCTTACATGTTTAGCCCTTTGCCTACAGACAGGCCCCTGACTGTAACGCGGGGGTTACAATATATACCTCTATTAATATATGATACGACGTTATATCCACTTTTCTTGTTCACTGAGAGTTTCTTAGTGAATGGGGCACGAGGTACTTGAGATCTTTTTCATTTATTTGGAAATCCTTAAAATCATTTCAAATCTTTTTAAATCAAGTAAAATAATTCAAAATTCTTCCCAGTTGTTTGAAATATTTTTAAATCACACGAAATCCCTTACACCCATTCAAATCCCTTGAAATCTTCCAAAATCTCTTGATTGAATACAAATTAAATACTCCATTATAAATTTAATAAGGAAACAAAACGATTGGTCTAGAATCTACGCATTTTTAAATTACTTTTTAATCGGAAAGCCATGATAAACAACAACATTTCTCACACTTAAAGTATCAGAAAAAAATCGGATAGGCTAATTTATGTTCATACATGCAATGATGCGTGTCGATTTGGTCATACATATGTAAATCTTATCAGTGAAAAGCTAAAACTCATTGAACCGCTGGCGATCAAAAGGGAATACGCCTGAAACTCCGTCGTTTTAATTGGCCCCGGGTCCTATTTTTTTTCAGGTAAAATTTGAAATTTTTAAAAACATATCCCAATAGGAAATTTCATTGCGCATATTTTTAATCTTATTAATTAATGTGATGACTTTATTAGTTTTCGAAATAATCAAGAAAATGTTACTTTTTTCTGCAATCGCAAAAAACGAATATTTTGTGTTCTCGCCATAAGTTCTACAATAATAGGAATTCTGTAATAAAAATTTCAGAAAATATGTACCATCATATAACACAATTTTTCGGTTTGCGGATTTCGCCCTTGAAACTTTTTTCAAAATCCTGCAAAAAATCTTTACATTTTGTAGTCATAGTAAATGGAGGGGAACGAGCGTATTGAATCAATTCCATATATTCATCCGGCGTTTCAATGTACTCTAATTTTTTTTGTTTCTGCAATTATGTGCCAAAATTCCTATCATATTGGCAATAGGAGGTCCACGAGCTGCAATGATATACTTAATTTCAATTTGCAAGTGAATAGGCAATAGAACCTAAAAAATTTAATGTAGTATTATTTTTATTTTGTCCGAGACATCCATCTGAAAATAGAGTTATGCAGCTGAATTTGCCTTTATCAAATTGCTTCATTGTTGCGTACTGAATAAAATTGCATACAGTGTTTGCTCCTTTTTTTAAAATTCCTTCAAGAAGAGGAAACATGTAGCTTGTGCCCTTGTTGTGTATGTGTACATTAAATAAAAAAAGCCATGCAAGTATTGCATACATCAGTTCGAGGAAGTTTGAAAGTGAAATCGACATTATGGTTGAAGTATTTAAAATGAATAGTTTTACTTATTGTTAATTTATGCCCGGTTTTTTCTAAATAATATTTTTCGAATAATTTGTACGAATTTTTGAGATCCATCGATGGGTTTTCAAAATATTTAAGGTTCATAGATTGACGTTTATAATAAGGAGTGCGATGTGGAATTGGTTCACAATGCTCTTCAATCATTTTTTTTATATCTTCCGATAATTTAACATGGTTATCACGTCGCCCACCTGCTAAATTTTTCAAAGGCTGCTCATTTGAAACCTTCATTTGAACAATTTCTATTCTCATTTTACCTAAATAAATAAATCCGCACAACATTTTTTTATAAATCGGAATGTTTTCTTCGTCAGCAGGAAATAATTAAACCCAATTAATTAATCGATGTTTTGTTTCCGCTTTCGTTTCGAAGGGATCTCTACATTCTAGCATTCCGCGGCGTATCAAATTTTGCTGCTGATAATCTCCGAGGTCCCAAAACTGATGTGAAGTTTTTCTTGATGAGCAATTGCAACTTTTTCAAAACATTTTTCTCGGCAGCAAGCTTCAGTAACTTTGAAAATTCTCTGTGGGATTTCTTTTTCTTCTACATCGTCCTTCAAAGTTTTAGACTTAGTAATATATTCCTTTCCCTGAAGTATAACACATAAGTTTTGTAAACTTTTCGATTAAAAGAAACGTCTATACTAATTTCAAAATATAAGATTTTTCAGAAAAAGCTATTAAGAAATCAAATGAAAAATAATAATAAGATACTAAACTTATCAGAAAAGTTAATTTTTAATTTTCTCCAATACTTGTAACTAGTACCTTATTTTGGGAACATTTTTTCTTATTCTTCAACTAATTTTCTTCAATTTTCTTCTGTTTAGATTCTCTTTATTTTAAGTAAACTTAAACTATCCTAAACAGAATATTATATGATAACACTATTCTCTAATGATGCTTCTGTGCATTATTGACGTTAGCAGGAAATCAGAATAAACCTATGCTCTTTTGTTTTGGTGGCCGGCTTGACCTCCCAAACGTCCGCTGTTACCATAGAGTTAATACAGATAGAGGCGACAAGCCACCTCGGATTTCGTCCGGTATTTAGAGAAAGAAGAGAGATATCGAGGAGTTCACAGGGTACAAAGCAGCTGCCCCACTCTCGCCTCATCCCCCTACTCGCTAGCGCAGTCTCTCTCATTCCCCTACCGAAGTCGAGACGGACGTTTCCACTTACAGAGCGGTCTATGGCTTGTCGCCTCTATCTGTATCTAGATTATGTATGTATCTAGGTTATATCATGTACGTCAGTGCATTCAATATGCAAAAAAAAAGATTTTTCATCAGTCGTTTATATTAACTCAAATCATTCTGCGTTACTATTTATATCGTAAGGACAAATATAGACTACATATTTAATATTGAAGCAAATGAACCCAAACAATTTTTTAATTTCTTGAAATTTCAAGTTACAGTATCTGAAAATTACTCAATTGTGATAGAATTTTCTGAATCATGTGACTGAAGCTATATGTAGATTTTGTTTCTGAAAATCACGTTTCGCTTAGTAATATTTAGGAATAATTACCATAAAACTTTAGTCAAGCGTTTCTGAGAATTCCCTTCTGAGGAAATATTTTATGAGGAAAATTATGATAGGCTTATCGTGATTTGCCTACAATAATTTTCCAATAAATATGATTTTTACACGATACTAGAGAAATCATTATAGAAATATAATTATAGGGCAGTCATTATAGAAGTTTCAGATAACTGACAAGACGGAATTTCATTAAGAGTTGCAAATAAAACTGTTAAATGTGTACAAAATATTTAAAAAATGGCCGTCTTAGCCAGACAAAATTTTATGTATGAGAATACGACATTTTTGTATCAGCAATGTTCTAATAATACATAATTCGCGTCAAATGGTACAGTTATAAGAAGGCTTGAAAAAATGGATCACTTACAGTTTCAAACAAAAAAAGTGTTACTGCTTAGTCTCCAAATAAAAATAACGCTTTATGTTGTTTTATATCACAATAAATAGGATTCGCGTATATGAATGATACAGTTTTATAAGCACACATTATACAGCTCTTCAAATAATAAATAAATTATAGTAAATGAATTAAATAATACATTCAGTCATGAATAGCCTCATTTCGAACATTGAGATTAAAAATGGATATTCAAGCTTATCAATTCAGTTTCTCATCGCCGGCGTGTGACGGCGCCCGAAAGCTTGTTTTTTTGACTGCTGTTGAGCCGTCTTATCCAAACAACCTTTTGGCCGTTTCAGGTGAGGGGCAATACTTGCATATTTCATTTATTTTTAGTTAATATAGTTATAATTCAACATCAGTTCAACACTGACTTGATAGCTCAGTATGTGAACTATAAATTGCCATAAACAACGCAAAAAATAATACATGGTTAATCTGGTTGATTACTTAATATCATCTCTAAAGCCCAAACAAAAATGCTCACTCAAGTAGATCTAAAAATAATATAGTGCTTTATTATTTCATTTTAGATATTTGGTGCTTGAAATTGCCCGTTCCGGAATGAATATCCAAATAACAAATACATCTGCACTTAGAATTGATATCAATTTTGCTTTCACAATGAGTTATTAGGATTGGCCATTTTGTACATACTGTCCGTTTCAGAAGCACTTCCCCTAATAATCATTACAGTAGTACTTTCTGTCGTTATAAAAGTTGAAAAGGTAAACTATAAAAAAAAGAAGTGAAAAATATAGAAAACAAAAAAAAATATGTTGTTTTTCAAAGGGAATGGAACGACGTGCATTTTACCGATTTGATAAACCGGAATTTTTGGAAAGTCGTGAATCAGAAACTAATGGGACCAGGCATGTATTTTTATTGCTTCAGAATTCCATATACTTCTTTTCATGCTCTCACGATTTCAAAGTAGATTTGTCATGGAATGACTTATTCTGGAAAAAAACTAAACCCGTGTCATTCACCCCTAAAAACAGGCCGGAAATGGACAACTTTGAGAAGTCATAACTTATGACCTATTAGAGGTAAGGCATTTTTCTTTTTTTGGGATTGCAATGGAAAAATTGAGTTTCGAAAAATAACTATATACCAAGGGTTAATTTTCTCCTAGTTGGTTTTGATATATTTCTAGTACAGATAACTGCGATTGATCAACTATCTGAAAGTAGTAGAGTATGGACTGAAAAGTTTCATTTTGTTTAAGGAATTCGTCATCCTCAGAGTTTTGCAAAAATCACTAATATTTTTTTTTAATCTACATGATATTGCTAATTTTTAAAAATTTTGTAAGGTTTCGATATTTTTAGATTTTCTAGGCCATAATCTCATTTTCATAAACCTCAAGAAAATAAAATAATTTTTAAAAGTCTTGCAGGCTATCTCAAAATATTTACATTTGTTTCATAGTAAATTTTGTGTTCAATAAAGTTTGTACATGCTGATAAAATTTCAGGATAGTTTGTGAAGCTTCTGAAAATCATTTTGCTCACTTGAGATTCACAAAAATCAGATTTTGTCCTAATAAAACTGAAAATATTGAAATCACAAAAGATTTTTGAAAATTGGGCATATTAGGTAGTTTACGGAAAAAAAATAATATAAGCTATTTTAGCAAAACTCTGAGAACAACGAGTGTCATAATACTGACCTAATTCAGATTCTGGAAATTTTATTTGTTATAATCTTCTTATTTTATTATATTTTTTTCAGTAAATTTTGAATCCGATAAAGATCCCACAAGCTCAACAAACCTTTTGGTTAGTTTGTCAAGCTTTTAAGAAATAAAATTTTCGTTATTCAAAATATACAAAAATGAGATATTGACGTTACAAAACTGAAAATATTGAAATCTTATAAGACTTCATGAAACTAGGCATATTACGTAGATTATAAAAAAAATTAAGATTAGCAATTTTCGCAAATGTCTGAGAATCACAAATTTTTAAATACTGCTGGCCAGTTTCGGGGGCTGCTTTGCACTGCCCTTGAGACTTGGCTTAAGAATTGAACAATTTGTTTGAAAATTCATGTATTTAGTTGCAAGTTCGTCTGCCTCGGTAGAATATAAATTTTCTTAGAAAATTCAACTTTTTGGTTGAAAATCTAACTATTTGGTTGAAAAATTAACTTTTTTTGGTTCAAAATTCAACTTCTTGAGCAAAAGTTGAACTACTTCATTAAGAATTAATTTTTTCAATGATTTGCCTCTTCGGTAGAAAATTCAACTATTTCGTTCCAAATAAACTTTTTTCATGAAAATTAATTATTAAAATTGAAAATTAAAAGATTCAATTTTTCCTTAAAAATTAATCTTTCTTGATTGAAAATTATTTTCTCTTGTAAATTCATTTTTTTTGGTTCAAAAGTCAACTGTTTTCAAAAACATTCGACTTTTTAGCTTGAAAACTAAACTCTTCTGTTAAAAATTCGTCTTTTCGGGTAGAATATTAAACTTCTCTGTTAAAAATTCTTCTATTTGAGTGTGGATTGAACTATTGTATTAAAAATTTCTCTTTCTGGACTAAAGCTGAAACATCGTCTTCCTTCGTTGAAAGTGAACTCTTTTTCTTTCGAAAATGCAACTGTTTGGTCAAAAATTAACTTTTTTCGCTGAAAGTTCGTTTCTTTGTGTTGGAAATCTATCTTTTTTGGTAGAAAATAAATCTGTTTTGGTTGAAAATTCAACCATGTTGTTGAAAATGCAATATATTTCTAGTTGAAATATTATGAATTTAAAGCGTTTCCTAATGAATTCAATATGGTATATACATTAATTTTAATTGAAATAATTTTATCCCCTATTTTCCTGAAAAATCACCCGATTCTCCCTGTTTTGAGAATATTTTGGGCCCTATTGGAGAAATTTGTTCACGTCGCTAGCCCTTTTTGTAGATTGCGTGTCGTTATCACGGAGATTATAATACTTTAATTAGAAATTAAAATTAATACTCACTGAAAATTATGTTATGTTATGTTTCCTCGAACATAGCTGCAATACTTGCCAAATCCTGTTCCATATGACTGGATGTGATTCACCATCATCTTGTACTGCAAGCTGCCCAGCGGATCGCTTGAGAGTACGTGTCAAGAAATGTTCACGCCACGTCGAAATTTCACCCGCTGACGAGGCAGCATGGCCGCTTAAGTCTAGTGATATGCGAGATAGAGTGGAAACTCTTGCGATCAAAATATTGCGATCAAAATATTGCAATCAAAATATCAGAATTTTCACTCCAAGAAGTAGCGTGAAATTATTCAAAATCAGGATAATGAATACGAACAAAAAAGTTTCTTTTTCTGATTTCATAATGTCGGTAACTTCATACTATCGCATTCACTGAACTAACCGCGTACGATATGAATAAGATGAAGTGGAATTCGTCTTTCTAGTTTTAGAATTCCTGACGCTTGACGGTTAAGCAGAGAACACGTTTCAAAACCTATTTCTTCTTAAGGGGAATAAAAATTCCAGGACCAAGACAAAAATTCAAGTACTTTACCAGGTTTTCAAGTACAAATGATTTAATTGATTCAGAGGATTTAATGATTTAATGACAATCGTTCGATATAAGCCATTTACGATATTTTGTGAGTCGAAGTAACAATTAGTACGGCTTTTGGAAGCTTAAAATATGGAAATTATAATTTCATTGTGTTGACACTTTATAATACAAATAATTACTAGAATAAAATTCTTATTTTATTGATTTTTTCGCGCCCTTGTTTTGGATATAATCTTTACCTTTTGAAGTTCTAATTACCTCAATGAATATTCATAAAACATCAACTTGTTTTATATATATATATATATTTAATAAGATTAAATGTTTAGAAATCATTATGAAGTTTCAAAATAGTATCATGATCATGACTTTCCAAATCAGGCTGAGCATGAGAACATTTATACTCTTGCACTAGGAGTGTAGAAGGATTCAGGTGTAATTCTGAGCAATAAACTAAATTTATGAAGTTATTTAATGAGTTTCCACATCTAGAAAAACTGAAGCTTCTGAAATTTACTCGCGCCAAGAAATTTGAGTTTCTGCAGTAAATCTCAGAAAATAAATTGAAATTAGGCTGATCATGAGACTATTTCATAAAATGGAACAATTATTCTTTAATTTTCCACTTTTTAAATCAAAATAATAAAATATTTTTGGAATCCTCCTAATTCCTAGATTTCGAATATTATGTTTCTAAATGACCAAGTGCTACATTTGAAAATGTTTACATTTCGCACTTGAGTCCTCATTAGGTACAAAGGACTCCCGCTGATCGAGGGTCCGTGAGAACAGTGCGGCTTAGTGAGGGGAAGGCGCGTAGTGGGGGAATTGCACCCAGGTATCTGGGGCGGAATCGACCGTCGCCCCACCTTGTCTCCTGGTCACAAAAGTCGAATTTTACAATTTCCCATCTGTGAATAAGACTTTAGCCTCTTATAAGCAGACGGGAGTTTACTCCTCCATCTAGTTAGGGAAGCTGCCAGCCCCCTGCATCTCGGAGTTGGAAACGTCCTGAATGTTGACCGCGACGCTGCCTGTTCACGAGGCCGACCCGCCTCGAAACGTTATTGTAAACAGTCTTTTTACATTCTCATTACAGAATGTATTAGATTTGTGTAAAATTTGACACCTCCCGTTTTTGTCAGATGTCCACGTTTTGAGACACCCTCAACCCGGAAAACATATTTTTACGAATGTTCCTGCTTGTCTGTCTGTGTGCCTGTGTATCTGTCTGTCTCTCTGTGTGTCTGTCTGTCTGCGTGTCTGTAGATTTTTAGTTTGTGAGCACGATAACTTTCGAAAGTATTGACCGATTGGATTGGCCTTTGGTATAATCTTTTAGTGTCCTAAAATTCTATGTACAGATTTTTATAGTAGTCAGAAAGTCGAACAATTTGTCTCAACGATTTTTTTCACTAAACGGAAAATTTGAGAGTTATATCATTTCCAAAATTCAAAAAAAGAAACGTAAATAAGAATTTCAAGCCAAACAGTGCACGATATAAAAAAAGTCTCAGGAAGGAAAACGTTTATTTTTGAAAGCCCTACAAGATCGACATAACAACTTTTTGAATTTTTTTGAAAAATCGAAAATTCAAATTTTGAGCTAAATAACGCGAAATACGAAAGATAGTTGAAATATCAAAATTGTTGCGTTTACGAAGACCTGTAAACTTGCCTCTAAATATTTTCTGGTTAGAAGGCATAGTTTGTATTTTAAGTATCGAAAATAGTATTGGAATATTTTTATTTTTATTTTTGAGCCAGACGACGCGAGATAAGAAAAAAATAGTCGAAACAGTAGAATTTGTGCTTCTAACTGGTCAAAAAAAGATGCTGGTTAACATTTCTTCATGGTACTAATCGTAAATCAAGATAATTATTTTAATCTAACGCAAAGCGCGAATATTATGATGTGAATGTAGTCTTCAAGGCCGATGGAGCCTCAAGTAAATAAATTTCCTTTCTCATTCAAAATCAAAAGCAAACTTGCGAGCGAAGCGCGCGATGAGAATGTGCCCGCGAGGCGGGCAGATTTTTTAAATTGAATCAAAGTTTCTTGATTAAAAAATCGGTATTTAGCGTTTTTGTTATTAACGTGAGTGAAGCATAACAGTTTACTCGTCTGATTATGCAAAAAGTGAGATAAAAAATAAGAGAATGAAAAGGAATTTCGATTCGAGCGCCGTTCGCCATTACACAAGAGATGCTCAAGCCGGGTCGGGCGCCTACCAACCGGCGAGACAGCACGGCCGCTTAAGTTTAGTGATATGCGAGGCAGAGTGGAAACTCTCACGGTCAAAATATTGTTAGGGATATTAATATACAAGTCACTACAAAAATGACTATGAATATTACCAAAGTAAATCCCTATAGAAAAGGTCATCATGGCGTCCTCTGTCGGCGTCTTAACTTAAATAAACCGGCAGCCGCCACTCTTCCACTCACGAGCCATGCGCACTGCGTCCCGACTCTCTCTCGAGGCGAATGAAGCAGGCGCCATACAATAAGCATTCGTTGCTCGACGCTAAGTCTACGAGGTTGCGACCATCCTAAAATCTTTTGAAATTAAAAACTGCATTCTGAGAAAAAGAAATGCCTGGACGAGAATCAATGAGAGGGAGGCGTTGGCTGCCGGGCTAGTCACTTCCTTCTCAATCTTGATGAATATAATTGAATGAAAGTAACATTGAATTGTAAATGCCAAATTAGTAGGCATGCCATCGAGGTTGAGTAATCGCCAACTTAAATAAAAAACTCCTGTATTTAGTTTTGTATAAATCAATAGTCACGACTTGTGAGTATAATTATTTTTGGATTAGGCATGAATTCAACCACCCCTAATTAGGATTAATTGGCGTTTGAAAACGGAACATAACTCAAGTTTTCTTCTTCAAGAGTTTTCTATAGGTCCGAATAATTGTACAGTATTAATTGATAAATAATTATACGATTTTGAGATAATTCGTGACACTCAATCAATATGACGTCACGCTACTACGTCGTTGCTCCCAGTACCGCCGTTCTATCTATCAAGCTAGCGAGGCATCAAATTTATTTAATGAAGCTCAATTTAGACAACAGTAAATAACTTAAGCTTTGCAATGAATAATTAAATTTTACAATTAGACTAATTTGTTTGATAGATTGAACCTAACTACCTGGCGCCCTGCAGGCAGATAATTAATAGTGTTTTTATCAACAATAATTAACTCATTATATGAAAATTTATCAAATAACAGATACAGGGTTATGAACGACGCTCAACTACAGAGCCTAAGCAACGATGTGTGGTGTTGTATTAGGGCATGATGTTCCGCTTGAGATTATAATGGTTGAGTCAGTGAAATCGCCTTATCGCCCCCTTGAATTTCGTAGAACAAGACACACGCCTCGAAACACGAAAAGCACCCAAAGACGTTCGTTCAGCCCCTATATATATACCTACATATATTCGGTTCGGTTTGGTTCTCTCGGAATTCAACCAGAGGGCGTATGACAAGGCCACCAAACGTGTACTCAGCCTTACCATTGTATGCAGGGCTCTGCAACGGTGGACGAACCCTTTTTCTCAGTGTTCGTAGGAACAATGATGATAACACCAAACCCAGTTGTAAATGGGATTCAAAATGCTTGAACGCGGAGAGCACCCGATAATGGTCGGAAAACAGTGCCGATCGCCCTATGTTCAGGGTGCTGTAGATAATTTGGATGAAAACACGATAACAAATCTGCAAGACGGCTCGAGTGAAGAAACCAGAGGTCAACGACTCCCTCGAACAGCTCCACGACAAGAAAATGCACGGAAACTTCCACAGAAATGTGAAAGATTAGTCCTTTTCGATGGAGTTTACGTTTTCTTTCTTTGAATCATCCTGTCTGAATTAGGACACAGATAGTCTTATTTTTGAGAGTCAGGACGGTGCCATTTCCACCTTGGTATACCGTAGCTGCATCCTACGTCAAACAGTTTCCAGCAACAGGTGCAGAACGTTTCATGCACATTCTGAGCATCTACGGCACGTACTATCTGGGTGTCCCACTCACGCGAGAACGACGTATATCGACAGACATAATGCGGCCCTAAGAGTGCTTTATTACCATCTCTCGGAGGTGCGAAACGATCACTGGTTCGTGACTTTGACGCCATACCTGTGTGCCAAAAAAATGCCAGAGCACTTGCGAGAAGGTTGTAAAGAGCACGTTTTTAGTCGACGTAATGCTGAAAATCTTCGCTTAGCAGTAGCTTCACTAACTGGTAGACATGCCAGTACTTTTAGAAGGGAGAAAATGACATAATAAATATCCTTATTATATGTTATAAGAGCTCTTTGCGCTGTTGATGGAAGTTCTCCAACTAATTTTTATTCGCGAGACCATTTGACGTTCTAGGATCGTAATTCTGCAATAAGTGTCCTTTCAGATATTTCAAGTGCCTTGTTGCAAGGACTTGAGTACCGTTGTGCACATATTCAAAAATACTCTCAAAATGTATCATCCCCTTTGTCGTTATTAATAGCATTTTCTGGCAAAAGTACGGATAGGTGGTACTCCTTTGAAATCTTTTCAGAGAAACAGTCCTTGGAATTTGTTGAACGTAAAAATAGACAGAATCATCACTATTATTTGCTTCAATAATGAATGAATTTGAAAGTTAAAAAGGGGTACCACGTGACTCTCAGTCCCACTCATCCATTCAACCAATCCGAACCCTAAGTTTCACCCCATTCTAAGCGAAGCATGATCTTACCCTTATATCAATCCATGATGCAAAGCCGAACTAGTTTAGTTTCGTGAAAAAGTCCCATTAAACACGTTCCCTTAATTTAGGCTCAAATCTCAGTTCATGCTTCACTATCAATTACGTCAAATAACTAATGTCAATAAAAATTCGTTATTTTTTTCAATTTCCAACTCAAATGAAAATCAACTTTGAATTAAACCTAAGCTATTATTGGACAATGCCGCCTCAATTCAACGTAAGTATTTTTACATAAAGTCTAAAAGGCCTCAAACCTTTTATTAAACCCCCTCATATTATTGTCCTACTTACGTCCTTTCGTTTTCATTGCATATTCCAATTTAAGATAAAAAGAAAACCTGAAAACAAACAACATTTGTTCTAGAGCACATGCAAATCATAAAATATAATAGAACGTTTCATTAAAAAATTCTTCGACCACTAAGGACCTCTTTCACCATTCTAGCGCTGACGGAAGGTTAACAAGCGGCCAGTTAGGTTCACATTGTCGTGTTGACAGCAGACGATATGCTACCATAGACGTAGATATAGTACGGAGTGTTGTACGAGTATGTACAGAAACCAATAGTGAAGGTGGCGGAAAACAGTGCAAAAGCAAAACGTCCCCTAGCTCCCAATTTCACAAATTCGGAAATAGATATATTTACATCGTTAGCCCCAGTTTATAGAAATGTAATTGAATGTAAGCGAATAGACGCGCAGGCCCGGGTTAAAGTTATTAAAAATTCAATTACTAATTACGGGGCTTGAAATGTGTTGCAGAGATGTTGTAGTAGGTACACACTTAGGTGTATGATGTAGTTTGCAGTTTTTCCTTTACC
>JAUMHM010084127.1:0-31325 GCA_032362435.1 Melikaiella ostensackeni | reverse complement strand
CAAGCGCTGGCATAAGTGCGTTGCAGTCGATGGGGAGTACTTTGAAGGGAACAATATCGATTATGATGAATAAACTTATATTTTTGATTTTAAAAATAAAGTTCTAAAACTTTTTGATCAAGGTGGTATGCCTTCCCAGCTCCGGGCGGGCGTGACTATTGACATTCTGAACTCGAGTAATCTGTGATGCAGAAATTGTACAATTCTTAGTTTGCGTTCCGTACTGGATTTTAGGGTTTGCGTTAGACTCATAAATGACCGTAGCTGTTGAAAGAAGGCGACGTACTTGACCTATCCTTCTGACATGATCGCAGCTATGTTGGAACAATGTTCCATTTATGGAAAATTAACAAATTTTCGGTGTGGTTTAAATGCAAATTCTGATTTGTTTCGAGATGTTGCATATTTGAATAACGACGAATTTGAACCGCCCTTAAGGCGTAACCGCAATTATGAAAGATTCGTCAAGAATAAATTGTAAGAGGCCCCATGGTCCTGATTCGTTAACCTTTTACTGGATTCTAACTTTAATGTGAGGCGACTCTGCCATTTCAATAAATGCATTCTTTGTAATGAGTACCCAGAAGGATGTCACATTTATTTAGCACGGATGATTCACCACCCCTTACTCCATCTCTCCCTGTGTTAGGCTATCGGGTAATTCGAAGTAAATATTCTTTGGATATTAAGAATTCTCATCATTAAACATTTTCTTCATTTTGGTTATTAAAGTGAAAATGAATTGGCGCTCTTCAGACTTGACTTCAGCTTGAATATCTAAATAAGGTTGGCTTAGAATTTAACCTATAAAAATCAAAATAAAGGTTAAATCAGCAGTAACATCTCCTAGTAATTCCAAGTTCGAAGCCAGCACCAATAATTCGAAAGGTAATTCCTGTTTATAAGATTGCATCTGAATTATAGGAAAACATATTCACTATTATTCATGGATGGTATCCGAATTCGAGAATCACATGTTTCAAGCGACTTATGGTTAACGAGAAAAGAATTTCTCGTCGCTAACTTCGTTTATCCTGGAAGATATCTGCGCTGCTTTCGACGACAGCCACGATCTTGAACGTTTCCCAGTGGTGTTGGCACTGGACGAGTTTAGATTAGTTTAGTTTAGTTTCGCAACGAGTTTCACCAGCCGCCACGATTAATCCGCTACAAGTGGATTTATGGTCCAGCCAACCCGATCGTTTCTCTTCGTCAGGTGTTGTGTACCAACATCCATACGAGTGTCCGGTCCAAACTGAGGACCAAACGTTATCGACATTCGTTAAGCCGAATCATACACTCAGAGAAATGGTTCGCTGGCACATCCATTTTTTGTTGGTTAAGGAATAGTTGGACAGAACGTCTGTTCAGATTGACAGACCAGATGAGTTCGTTGGACACAGTGACCATTTTAAATTATTGCGTGTTCGATGGTCACTGCAATATTGTATTGGACCCTGCATATACAAAGTAGGTAGCGCCGCCGTAGCGCACGCACGCGGGCGTACGCTTTATGATCTATGGGGTCGAATCGGACCGACTAACCTAAAATTCTGATGTGACGCCTCGAGAGTCCAGAGATCCTGACGACTACTTTGTGTTGCTTCGTGGATATCTAGACCATTCATGTCGTGTGTTATGATTTTTCAAATTATATTAAGTTACACTTTCTGGTGGAGAATGAATTAAGTGTTCTTTGACGCGAAATATATTGCGCTTTTAAAAAAATAAGGACTCGGCGCTCGGCTCGGCGTCACTCAGTGATCTCGAACGCAAAGCGTCAAGTTCCTTGCTCTTCATTCATTCTATGGTATGAAATCCGAAGGGATTTTCATTTTTCACAGATATAACATAAATTTTGAGTTCATTTCACGACCCAAACAGGTTTGGATGTACGATCCATCTGAAATAGGTGAGTCAGCCAACACAAAGCCACAGGAATATTTTGAGCGGTTGCTCTGATCCAGATAGTAGGTTGTACTGTACAACAGAGTTGGATGACACAGTCACTGCAGTTGGTTGACACAACCAAGATCATCATGTCCATTAAAAGTGGCTACCTCAGCCAACTATAAAGAGTGGCTACCTCAGCCAACTTATGGGATGGCGCCCCAGAACCAAACCAAATTGGTTACAGCAACCATTTTACAGATCAAACTATCCAATCTTTTCTCTGAATGTAGAGAACATCACAAATCAGATTCAAATGCAGTCCAACTAATTAAACAATTAGATTAACGCCATGTAAAGTCGTTATTAAAGGAAAAAGTTATTTTATCCTTTTTCAAGTTCACCAGTTTTTATATGTTCAATTGCCGTAAATACGACCGTTCATTCGCATCGTAAAGGATGCGGGTTACGTTACTCTGGGTCGTAAATGAGAGTCTCGCGGCTCGGAATCGCAATCAAGTTCCGTTCGGCGTTCACGCATTTTTTATTACTTCTCGTTGACTTTCCACGAGCTGCCTCATGGACAAGAGGGTGCGAGCCTTTGAATTTTAACGTAAGCTCGTGACCGAACATGCCAAGCGTCGAGGTCGCTGTAAACGGCGAAATAACGGCACTCGTAAAACAGTAATTGCTTCTACCCTGTCGTTTCATACCCTGCTCCTCGCTTGCCTACCCTGCTATCGAGTTCGTTAGTACGTATTAGCATCTCGCATAATTTAAATTACAGCAATTGTCAAAAGGTTGTTTATGCTTGTCACGCAATGTATACAATCTGAAAAGTGGTAATAGGAACTGCTGCTGATAAGATACAAAGAGCAATGAGGTAATTATAATCACAGAAGAAACAAACAGTAAAAAGTGAATCAGGTAAAAATGCTGGAGGTCATCTCGCCATGCTTAAGTGAAATGGTCATAAGAAAGTACGGGTTAAGCATTTCAAAATTATTTCACCATATTACATCAAGTTCATTACCATTGTTTGTATATTTAATTCTACTTTCCTTGGGTTCGATAAAGGGAGGGCTTCTGATTAATATACATGAATGTTCTCAGACTTAAAAAGTTTTAGAAGTCTATTATTTTGAAACCAAAAAAGCTGAAGAAATATTAATGAAATAAGGTTGTTAATTTTCTTATATCATGAAAGGAGGTGTTTCGGGTTTCAGTCCTGGCAAGATTCGTAGTTTTGCACACGATTGAAACCCGAAACACCTCCTTTCATCATAATGAATCATCGTGAAAGCATTAAATCTGTTATTAAATTTTAAATTGATAATTTATCTTTTTAGTTGAAAATTCATCAATTCGGTTAAAAATAAACTTTTGATGAAAATTTATATTTTTTGGTTGAAAGTTCAACTGTTTTGTATAAAATTCGTCTTATTGGCTTGAAAACTCAACATTTTGCATACAATTTTTTCTCTTTATTGACTGAAAAATCTTTCTTGGTTGAAAAGTCAACTCTTTTAGTGGAAATTTAATCATTTTTGGTTGAAAATGCAACTGTTTGGTTAAAAATTAATTTGTTTTAGTTCAGGACTTAACTTTTTTGTTGACGATTTAACATTTTAGTTTAAAATTAATTTATTTGGTTGAAAATTCAACTAATTTGTTGAAAATTCGTTTTTCTCTCAGTTGAAAAATAATTCTTTAACTGAAAATTTAACTATTCCATCTTTGGTAGAAAATTAATCATTTTGATTAAAAATTTATCTATTTTCTTGAAAATTCGTAATTTTTGGTAGAAAACTAATCTTTTTGGTTAAAATTGCAACTGTTGGGTTGAAAATTAATTTTTTGTTTTGGTTGAGGATTCAACTCTTTTGCTGAAAATTTTTCTTTATTGGTTGAATTCAACTGTTTTTTATTTCAAATTGAAATTTGTGTTGGTTGACGTATCAACTATTACATTTTCAGGTAAAAATTTATCTTTTTTAGTTGAAAACTCAACCGTTTAGTTGAAAATAAGCTTTTACTGAAAATTCATATTTTCGGTTTGAAAGTTCAACTACTTTGTATTAAATTCGTCTTTTTGGCTTGAGAACTCAACATTTTGGATACAATTTTTTTCTTTATTGACTGAAATTGTTGCAACTGTTGGGTCGAAAATTAATCTGTTTTTGTTGAGGATTTAACAATTTTGTTTACGACTCATCATTTTAGTTGAAAGTTCATTTCTTTGGTTAAAACTGTAACTATTTTGTTGAAAATTCGTTTTTTTCTTGGTTGAAAATTCATTCTTCCAACTGAAAATTTAACTAATATATTTTTCATTAAAAACTTATCTTTTTTGGTTAACAATCCCTCTATTTGGTTGACAATTCATCTATTTCATTAAAAATCAGTCTTTTTTGAAAATTCAACAATTTTGCTAAAGACTCATCCTTTTTGGTAGAGAATTCAACTGTTTTGTTAGAGATTCGTCTTTTTGTGTTGAAAATTCAACTGTTTTGTGGAAAATTCGTCTCTTTTTCTTGAAGACTTAACATTTTGCATGACATTTCCTTCTTTAGTGAATGAAAAATCTTTTTAAGTTGAAAATTCTACTGTCTGGTTGAAAATTCGTCTTTTTTGTTTGAAATTTGATCTCTTTTATTAGAAATTTGATCTTTTCTGGTTAGAAATTCAACTGTTTGGTTGAGAATTCATGTATTTTTTTAAAATTCGTCTGTTTTGTTTCATTTCAAATTTTTTTGAAGTTGAAATATCAACCGTTACATTTCTCGTTGCGAATTAATCTTTTTTAATTGAAAATTCAACTGTTTTGCAGAAAATTCGTTTTTTTGGCTTGAAAACTCAACACTTTGCGTGAATTTTTTTTCTTTACTGACTGAAAAATCATTCTTGGTTGAAAATTCAACTGCTTTGTTGAAAATTCGTCTATTTTGTTTCAAATTTTATTTTTTGGGTTAGAAATGCAACTGTTTGGTAGAAAATTTGTTTCAAAATTTTTTTTTATTGGTCGAATTCAACTGTTTTTTTTTTAAGTTAAAATATCAACTGTCACATTTTTCGTTGAGAATTCATCTTTTTTGTTTGAAATTCATGTATTTTTTGGATAATTTGTCTTTTTTGGTTGAAATTAACTGTCTTTGATTCAAAGTTGAAACCTGTTTTGGTTGAAATATTAACTATTGCCTTTTCTGTTGATAATTTATCTTTTTTGGTTGAAAGTTCATGTAAGGTAAAGGCCCCGGTTCGTAACCCCCGACCAGTTCGTAAACCAGCAAGCGTATAAATTGATTTTTTATATAATACAATAGAAACTGTTGGCTGATGTGAAATTCTTTTCAAAGTAAAAATGAAAATGTACGAAACTGATATGAGATGATAGGCATTATGTCGCCCTCCACCGTGGCACAATGTATTTTCAGACCATCTGACTATAAGACCAGCACTGAAATGACTCCACGAAACTTGACAGCTCGGCGTGTTGTGAGTAAAAAAAGTAGCAATCCAGCGGACAGTGATAACGTTCGTCTTGTTTCGAGTGCAATCATTCGAGTAAGTAGCTTTTCATGTCGAAATACAATAATTTCTGAGTCGGTTACGAACGGGCGCCGAAATATCAGCAGTGACGCATCTGTAACTCCTCTGGCAAAAACTCTTATAAGAATTAAAATATGACACATATCGTTAAAACGCTGAGGCAAATCTTTACTTCAATTCATATTCTTCAAATATCTATATTAACTTCTACCTTTGGTCAAAAACAAAAAACGAATGCGTCATTTAGAAATTGACTGTCCTCGAATCGATTGTGAGGTTAGTATACGAATTGACGCACTTGGCGTAATTTGCGGTTGACGCCAATTAGTGTCAACTTAAACGAGTCTCAAAAAATCAATACCTTCAAACAAACGCTTGAAAATGGTGAAATTAATTGAATATAGCCTATAATCCCGAATTCACTTGCACTGATAAGCCGGTTACGAACCGGCTCATCACTGGGTTACGAACTGGCTGAAAGAAGACTTTCGGGGGTTACGAACCGGCACATCGGATATTTTCGTTCAAATTCTGAATTATTTGTTTAATGCATCCTTAAACTTGCTTTCAATGACATTTTTGTTTGAAAATGGATTATTCTTTGCGGAAGAAGAAAGTTTATTGCATTCAAATATTGTTTGAGGCATTCGAATAGGATTTTATTCTTTCCAGCTTCTTAGTAGGTTACGAACCAGGGCATTTACCTCAAACTAATTTCACACAATTCAGTTTTTCAGATTAATATTCAAAACAAAAAATATCATTTGAAACCATCTGAAGTTAGTTTAAATAATGACAGAAGTTAAAAACGTGGATAGTATAACAGAATGAACTTCTCTACGGATTAAATGTCTAAACGGTTAAGCGTAGAGATTATACGAATTATTTGAACGTTTAACCGGACAAGCGCGGAGCACTGCCTAGTACTGAAGTTAAAGTTTTTACACTCGGAATATTTGAATTTGAAGATTAACAATCTAAAGACCGACATTTTTAAGCATCCAAACATAGAACAAGTTCAAAACTTTTGATTTCAAAACTTTCAAGAATGATAAGAATGAAAAACCTCCAAATTCAAACATGGTCCCAAATTTAGAAGTGATTCCAATTCAAGCTAAACTAAAAGAATAAAATGTGAATAGTTTCGCTATTGAAAACCACCCAATATTTGTATTTTCAAGCAATAAATCTCACAACTTTGTTGCTTTCAATTTCAGAACCAGAAATATCGAAAGTACTTCTAACAAGTACAAGTATCTGAAAGTACACAAATTCTTGGGAACAACCACAATCCTGTTGGTCAACTTTTTCCGAGAGAAAGTACTACACTCATATAATTGCTTCAATGCAGAATTTCCTCTTGCAAGCTGAACAATTAACGTCTTAATACTTCACGTAAATTGGTAATTATCAAGGGGTATTAACTTTGAAAAAATTAAATTAAGTACTTGTTCATTTACTGAAAGTGAAATGTTTCACTAATAATATTCGGTACTTTCCTAAAGATTGATGAAATTAATTTCCAATCTCCAACAGTAAGCAATTACTCGGCAAATCGATTATAATAAAAAGTAGGAAGTAACTGAGGTAGAATAATTAAGGGAATTATTATTAATTAATTTTAATTTTGGTTCTCAAAGTGCACCAGAACAGAATTCATTTAATTCATTATTCATAATTGTAATACCTCATTTGTTTTTCACGGTGGGCTTTGATTGAATTCAACCCAAAAGGGCTTGCACCTCTCGTTTTTCTCCTGAAATCATTCCAATGGTGCCTCATGTTTATCTTGAGACCAGGAAGAAAAAAATCGCTGGAGGGATTGTTGAATAACCTTAATTTTTCCTTTTCATTTTTAGTTTATTATGTATATTTTTATAAAACTAACTCCAACGCGGTGCTTTTGTTGCTTAAACTCAGTAGTTTGGCATAAAAAAGTATACAAACGTCAAACATCTTTGGACATCCTGAACCCATTAAAATTTTAGAGAAAATATGAGAAATTGAAGTTTTTATCAATTTTTAAAATATTTCTTCACTTCAGAGCATGGTACTTTCAATTCGTCTAACAAAAATTGAAGTACATTGAATTACGCGTAAAACTAAAAAAAAAGTATCATTTATCTCATATAGTTTAGGAGATACAGCCTTCAGAAGTTACATTTATCTAAAAAATTTGTCAAAAAAAATATTTAGTTGAAGTTTTTGTAAAAAAGCATATTTCCTGTGCACTGTAGACAAAAATAGTCAGACTATGAGTTAAAGCAGGCTTGATTTCAATCAAATCTAAAAAAAAAATAAAATGGTGTACCTCTTATACGACCGAAGTTATTTTTCATACTTTTATTGTTATGAGAACAACTTTTAATACAAATTTCAGTAGAAACGCGATTATTTAAAAAAAAGTTTTTAACGAACTTTCATAAAAGTGGGTATTTTTCAACATGGTATAACTTCGGATGTATACGAGGCATAACATTTTATTTTTTCAGGTTTGCTTAAAATCAAGTCTGCTTTAACTCATATTCAGACTATTCTTATCTACAGTGCACAGGAAATATGCTATTACACAAAAACTAAAACTAAATTTTTTTTGGACAAATTTTTCAGATAAATATAACTTCCGAAGTCTGTACCTCCTAAAATATATGAGATAAATAATTCTTTTTTTTAGTTTTACGGGGATTCAATTTTTGGTAAGACGAATTTGATGTACCATGCTCGGAAGTGAAGAAATATTTTTAAAACTGATAAAAACGGCAATTTTTAACACTTTTTCTAAAATTTTAATGGGTTCCAGATGTCCAGAGATGTTTAAAATTTACATAATGTTTTCTGATGCCAAACTACAAAGTTTGAGCAATAAGAGCAACGCTTTGAACTTATTTTTACGAAAATATACATAATAACCTGGAAATTGAAAAATTGAGTTCATTCGACAGTTTCTGCAGCGACTTTTTTCTTTTTCGTTTTAAAATAATCGTGAGGCATCACTGAAATGATTTTAGAAGAAAAATGAGAGGTGCAAGCCCTTTTGGGTTGTACTCAATCCAAGCCCATCGTGTTTTTTATAACTTTCCTCAACATATTCACTTTGCCCCAGCTTCCCCTAATCATCCCCTCCCTCTTTTTTCGAAAACTGCAGCTGCAACTAAAAAAAAGGAAAGAGAAAAAGACAAAGAGACAAAGAGAGGATACCTGGGAGGACCTAGGAATCGCGATCGACCTTTCGGTAAATACAATACAGACGAACTCATTTAATTTGACCCCGGGCTGAAAAAAAAAACGGTCCGACGTGCTAAATTTGCTACTGTAGTGAATTCAAGAGAAATTGAAACTTCAGTCGATTCATACCTTTTTATTAACCTTTTTTTCCTTTAACAGGTGTCGATTATTGGCATTTTGATTCAGGTTCAATATTTAATGAGAGGTACCTTTTTTCCCCTCTTTCGGCTGCATAGAATATATTTTGTTAATTCAGAAAGAGAATTTTAAGTCCCCATGACACGAAATTTTAGGTCGTCGAAAAAATCAAGTACGTTTTCTCTTATTTTCCACTTTAAAAAAATATGGGTAACACAGTTCCAAGATATTCAAAATAATAATTTAAGCTTGTTTGAGGCTCCAAATTTCGAATCGTCCCAAATGTAGATTACTTTTAAATTCACATTTTTTAATAAATGAGGGTTACAAATACAGGTGCTTTATTAAATGTATAATCTGTTATCTACCTAATTTTGGTATTTGAATCAGATTATTTAAATTTGAAAATTTTCGGGGTTTTTCAGCGTTATTAACTTTTTATGATATAATAATAAGATTATATCTCTAAGCTAGCAAAAATAGCGCGCTTATAACATGATTCTTATTTTAATTGCCTAATTATCAAATTAGAATGTATGCTTAAATTCAAAGTACTATAAAATATAAGAAATAGTAATCATAAATTAAAATAAGTGATAAAATAGCTACATAGGCTTTCATGCAATTTCAATTTTAATTTCAATCGGCAACTTGTTTAATTTTGAATGTTAATAGTTTAAAATCATGAAATTTTTGACATCTTTTTGTTATAGGCCTATCTTGAAGATCTGCAATTGAAGATTCTTTAATGTTGAATGTGTATCATTTAAAATAATGTAATTCTGAATGTATTTTTTTGTAATAGATCAATTTTGAAGATTTATAATTGAAAACTCTTGAAATTTAAAGATGTATAAATAAAAATTCTCAAATCTTGCTGATTTTTAAGATCAACAGTCAAGAGTTTTCAATTCTAAACCTTCCAAATAGAAAAAATTTCAAAAATTAGAAAATCTTCAATTTTTAAGATTCATATTCTATAAAGGTATGTCATTTTGAACGATCCTTATGAATGGTTCAATTTGGAATATTTACAATTTTTCAATTTTCAAGATTTTCCATTGAAGATTCATTAATCTGGAATGTTTACATTTTTAATTATGTAATTTTGAACGTTTTTTGGAATATGTAGTTCAATTCTGAAGATTCGCAATCAAAAATTCTTCAATTTCGAATATTTGAAATTAAAGACTCTTTAATATCCAATGTGTAACATAGAAAATGATACGATTTTTAATATTTTGATTGATATAGTTCGATTCTGAAGATTTAAAATGGGAAGTTATTCAATTTTTAAGATTCACAATCGAAGATTCATTAATTTGGAATGTTTATAGTTTCAAATGATGTAATTTAGAATGCTTTTTTTGGAATAGTTCAATTCTGAAGATATAAAATTGAAAATTGTTTAATTTTGAAGTTGTAAAATTGAAATTTATTCAATTTTGAAGTTGTAAAATTGAAATTTATTCAATTTTCAAGATTTGCAACTTAAATTTCATTAATTTGTATGATTTTCAATTGAGGATTCAATAATTTGGAATGTTCACAGTTCAACTTGATGTCATTTTGATTGTAATTTTGGAATACTTCAGTTTTGAAGATTTAAAATTGAAAATTATTCAATTTTATAGATTTGCAATTCTAAATTCTTCAATTGTAAACATTAAGAATAACAGCGCTCATTCATTTTTTATAAATTCTTATAATTTTTTACGTATGTAACCGTATGTATGTATGTATGTTTCCGTAGACAAAAAAAATAAACTTGATCCTAAAGTCAGATAAAAATTATTGTTATATGTCGATCTAACATGATGAGAATTTGATATTTAATTTACAATTAAAAAATTTCCAATTAATAGAAACAACTTCAAGTCGAAACAGAATTTTATAAGATGTCAAACTGACGTTTATACTAATAAACTGTCACATTGGCATGTTAGAAAAAAAAACAAGACACATAACACGCGAAAAGCGAGCGCAAACATAGGAACTTCAATGTGCATGAAGTGAATGAGTGAATTTGAAGATTATTATTATTAATTATTTATGGGATAGAAGATAGATGTGATTAGTTTCTTGCTTTAATCTAATAGTTTAAAAGAAAGTGAGATGCTTTCAGACAACTCAAATTCGCAGGTTTGTCATCTGCTCTTTAAATTTTAATTTTCCCTACATAAACTTAGAATAAGTGTGATATCCGTTTTTTGTTTTTCTTTTTCATTGTCAAATACGGCAATCTTTCAGCAGTTCAAGGTTAGTTGGAGAGGTTGATGAACATTATTTCTGAAAAAAAATGCAAGTACATAATAATGATTGCTAGACAACATTTGTATAAATACATCTACTCAGGCATTTTAAAATCAATTTAGGAATAGTAAAGGTTGAGCGAATGTTTACTGATTTATCGGTGGAATTGTATTATGCCTTTTTATGTCATATTAATTAACTTTTTTCCTTGATTGCATTTTTCTTGTAACATAATACGGAGGCGCGATACTATCCAGTAAAAGTCGAGTATTGTTCGGACGATTACGCGTGCCCGTTTAATCCTTAATTACATTTAGCACGCTATTGTATTCGCGAGATACGTTCGCCTTTCTTTGAAGATTAAGGAGCACAGTGTATATCTGTTTCTGTATTATTGCAACCGGGTGGTTGAAATATTACCAAGGGAGTACAATTCACTATAATTTCCAAATTTCAGAATTGGATACTAAATAACTGAATGTTATTTGTCTCCCTTAAATTAAAAAATTGAATTTGAAAGCAAAGAACTCTTCTAATGGTGTACATTCAAACCTGTACGTTAATGAATCTAAAATCTTGAAGTTTAAAGCAGGTTCCAAATTAAAACATTTAAATTTGTAATGCACCGTATACCGGCGGTAAGCGACTCATATGTGGGGAAAGCAGCGCGCCCTTGATTCTGTATTTAAAACGCGATACTGCTTCTTCTACGTTTTTCATTTAAAATTTTGCAATTTTTATTTGCGAGAATTTATGTTTTTTACCTAGAGGAAGCAAATATCGCATTCAGAAATGCAGAATCAAGGTTGCGCCGTTTTCCCAACATGCGCCGCTTAGCCTCGCTTCCCGGTACCTGTGAAGATGGATAATTATTTCCAAATTTTTTTAGGGTCCTCTTTTTATACTCACATTCACCTTGAGTTGGAATGAAAGTTAGACTCACCTGGAACAAAAACAAAAAAATTGGTTAGTCACGCAGACATACATCATAGATTATTCATTCCAGATAATCATCGTAAGAAGTGGGTAAGAATGAACATGAAAACACAAGAGAAAATGTCAAAAGTCAATCCCTATTATATGAAATATACTTTTGATGTAGACATTAACAGGGTCTAGTGTTCTGTACTAGAGTATGAAAGTACTTAAGTAAGAGGTCCTTCTCTGGAAGAGAAAGAATGTCCTTGTGTGGCTTTCATGATGCTGGCTACTTTAGTTTCTATTGCTCTGTGGAGATTGCTTTGATATCCGCAATTCATTCTAAAGTAACAAGAACAGTTTATTGATATTTTTCCTGGTTATGAAACTAACTTTCCTTATTAAAATAATACTCTCATCCTTATAGAGTCTAGGTAAGTAAAATGCCGCGTCCTATTTTTCCCGGAATAATTATATCCAATATTTACAGGAACCAAAAAACGTGAAAATAAATTAAAAAATTGTAAACCATTATGTATTTTACACCATTTTGGAACGTGCCTCAAATTTGAAAGCGTTTAATAGAGAATTAAGAAAATAATAATTTAAGCTTGTAATGAAGACAAAAGGCGAT
Source organism: Melikaiella ostensackeni (assembly GCA_032362435.1). Classification (NCBI taxonomy): domain Eukaryota; kingdom Metazoa; phylum Arthropoda; class Insecta; order Hymenoptera; family Cynipidae; genus Melikaiella; species Melikaiella ostensackeni. The sequence goes on along the minus strand of JAUMHM010084127.1, from coordinate 18,718 downwards.
AAGTCCGAACAAAAAATTCTCGCTCTAATTTTGTTGTTAGCGAGCTCTGGACACAAAAAGCGACCCTCAAAAGAGAGGCTTTGGCCCCTTTTCCTGACATTCTTTCTCAGTTTGCAGCACTCTTCTGAAGCGCAATTAAAATATAAGTGTTTGCGCCCTTTCACTGAAAGTAGACTGAAAATTACATCCCAAGCTAAGCTCTAATTACATTGCGGTAGTCAAATTCAAGTATTAACTGATTATTTTAGTAAGGGACAGATTCAGAAGGTATATGAATGTTTCGCGAAATTGACTTTCCGTTTGAGTAACTACCCGCTATATATTAGGAAAATATTTTACTTTCAGTTATTCATATTACGAAATTTAGTAGCCAGTATTTCAAACACAAACCACGTCCAGAATTTGTTATGAACAATAAATCTTAAAATTCCAGAAACAGTGAAGGAAATTCACTCAATTGCAGTTACATTTTCTGAAAAAAGAAGAGACAATTCATTGAAATTGATCATTTTCAGACATAACCATAATCATGCCATCATAAGAATTACTCAGTTCCACTAAACCAGTTTTTAAATTTGTAAATTATACTTTTTCCTTCTTAATATGAATCATTTCCATAAATTTGCTCTTTCTCTCATCACTTACTTTTAGGTCATTCGACTTTAGTATTTTTTTTACCACTATGAAAATGATCAAATGTATATTTACCAAAAGTTATTATTCAATCCGTTTTTAATAAAGTTCTGAAAATTGTATTGATTAACAATTTTTTAAACATGAACTGATCAGTCTTAGAAATCTCATCAAAATACGGAAGAAACAAGTATTAAGTGAACTAAGTTCTTTTGCCTCTTTTCGAGTATCTGAAACTAAACTATTATTTTGATTGCTTTCAATGTGTTCGATTCTGATTTTAATGTGTTTTACAATGAAATTTTTAGCGTAGTGCTTCAAATGAAGAATTTTTGTATAATATTCCAATGTTCCGAGTGAAATGACTCATGTGCCAAACAGACAGCTCTGTCAACAAAGTTCCCAATTATTGCAGTTTTATTTCAAATAAGATGACCTGAAAACTAAAATTTGACACTCTACCTGAATATGTACTTTTTCTATACCAATTAATAATTACGAAGTCTTATTATTAGCAATTGTAAACTCTAAGTTTGAAAAACTGATTCTATTTTTTTCAATTCCATACACAAATTGAATTCTTGGATAGACATTGTTAAAAGCATAAATAACTTTTCGTAGTTTTTGTACAGGAATATATCAAATATCTTCTGCATACCAAAAATAAAAAGGAAACTCAAAATCACATTTTTCAAAAACAATATTTCCCAACTTCCATAACAATTCCATCTAAAATCGAGATTATAAAATAAAAAAATGAGTTGAACTCATAATTAAATCTGTCTCTTTGAAGAAACTGTTCCTCATCGAATCTAGTGCGAAATTTAATTTCATCCCATCTGTTTAAAATTCCTTTTTTAATTGATACTAAAGATATAAATACTCGAACACACTGCAACAACATCCAAAGAAATCATTACACACTTATCTGGAACGCTTTTTTAGATTTAATTTTATAAAATTCCCAATTATTCTTTATTATTGTCTTCTGGAGTTGCTAAAAGTATCAAATTAAAATTCTGCTCTAAAAATCCAGTATAGGAGTGTTCAAGATTCAAATAACCATTCTCAAAGGATAGTTATATCCTTATCAATATTCTTGATTTATAACATACAGCAAGAACCGTATTTGTAGTATCAATATCATTCCATCTTATATCTTTCCCCAGAAGTCCCCAATTCCCAAAATTGGATCGTTTTTGATTCATGAAGTTAAATTTTTTGAGAAGAATTTTGATACCAGGCAACACCAAGTAAAATTTCATCGTAATATCCCTACCGGGAAATTCTCATTTTCTGCTAAGCGCCTTATTCTCGGCTTTTATTTCATATTTTACTTGTATTTGATGTCTGAAAACAGCAAAGAAAAGTTATATCCCTATCGGAAGACTGCCATTATAAACAACTTATTAAATTTAAAATAATACTTTTGAAAATTCTAACTTTCCTTTAAACAAAGACACATCGTATTTTATCTCACCAATAACTTAAATTTCATATCGGAAAACATAAAAAAAAATTTCATCTCCATATCCCTATCGGAAGACTGCAATCGATCTACCCAGATGAAACGAAATCTTCCGATAGGAATATTGGGATGAAACTTTTTTTGCTGTGACCCAGCATCAAATAAAAATAATTTTTGAAATAAAATCCAAAAACCGACAGCTTAAAAAAAAATGTAGAATTTTCGTATTTCAACAACTTTTTAAAATTTGATACATTTCATTAAATAGCAATCTTTCGGAAGGACTATTGGTATAAAACTTTGTTTTGTGTTGCCTGACATCAAACAGTAATTTGTGAAATAAAATCCGAAAACCGAACGTTTAGGAAAATATTAGAATTTAAAAAATAAAAAAATTGTACAGTAGAGTATGTGGGTGGATAAAACGTAGTTGTATTAATATGATTGTCGTCTAAAATAATGTATTCACCGAATCCGTTTCAAATCAGACAGGCAGTGCAACTTCAAGTCACAGAATCATTCGCCTCTTTAATATATCGTTTTTCAAAGAAAATATGACGACACGTATATTTTACCGTTTTGAGAGAAAAATCAGTTTCGCGAAGTTATGAGTATTTGGAATTTTTGGGTTGTTTTTCAAAAAAATACCTTTTACTCTTTCATGATATCTTTGCCGTTCACAAGAAAAATTAAAAAATTCAATTTTTCGAAAAACCATTCTCGTGGTCACAAAAATGATTTGGCCTGAAAAAAACTCACAGAATGTCTTCTTTATATAAGCATGAATTCAAAAGAACAATTAGATAAAAAAGTGGGGTTTTCCATAAAATCAACTTTCGATGAATTCAAAATCCAGCCAGGATGGTAAAGTCGAATTTGGTAGGAAACCCCACTTTCTTTATTTCATCCAATATATTTTTTCCGTGCTTATATAAAGAAGATATTTCGTAAGTTTTATGCGTACCATATCACTTTTGTGGACAAGAGAATATTTTTTTCGAAAATTGAATTTTTTTTATTTTTCTCGCGAATGATGCAAGATTTCATAGAAGAGTGTGAGGTATTTTTGTAGTACTTTTCAAGATGAGCAAAGTTTTGTCTTAGCATTTCGTCGAATCGGTTGCTATTTGTAAGAAAAATGTGAAATTCAATTTTTCGACAAAAAAATTCTCATGACCACAAAAATGATGTGGCCTGCATGAAACTCACAGAATTTCTTCCTCACAGAGGTACAAATTTAACAAAGAAATAATGGTACAAAATAAAAAGGTTGGGTTTTTGATAATATGGACAATTAATATTTTCAGAAAGACCGCCGTCATTTTGTTAATTTTCTGACGGGTTCTGAAAGAGAACAATTAGCCTCACCAGAGTCAGGAATAAAAACCTAAATATCTCAAGCAGGTCAAGTGTTATAAGGATTTGAAGAAAAAATTTGTATATTTTTTTTTTAAACAACACTAAAATTTCAAATACTTATAATTTCGCGAAAATAATTTTTTCCAAAACAGGAAAATACGTGTCGTCTTATTTCCTTTGTAAAACAAAATATTCAAGAGGTATGAACACTAAAATGTGAACATTTTTACTAAATATTAAAATAAGATGCATTTTCCTCTATAAAATAGTAAAGGTGATTAAGCTGGAGTAAATTTATAGCAAACGATATCAGAGAGAGTACATTTGCTGCTGACAGGAAAGTTATTACGGACACTTGATGTTTTTGCTAGTAAGACATTGATAAGAGGATCGTTAATGGGTGGAATAAAAATGTATGATAGGTATCGAGATGGTTTCTCATGGTCCAGAATTGACGCCCCTATGCTGGAAATCGATCGTTAATAGCTCAATGATGCAGCGTTCTATAGAGTAACCACAGTAACTACACTATTGCGGGCATTGGTGAAAAGTTTAATGTCGAGAGTGGTAGCGGCGTCGATCTCTCGAGCGAAAGCAACTTTCTCGCGTTTCGCAGACCTCAAGTTAACTGCATCGCCGACGTCGACAAAGTCTGCACTTCTAGTCTATAGTCTGCACTTCTAGCCTATGTGAATTCCAGAACCAACAAGGAGAATAGTGTTGAGTTGTTTTGCTTATCCTCTGTAGAAAAACGAAACCTATGCTCACTGCGGAAAATTCTACTCGTTGGGCTTTGCAGGTGTGCACAGTTAAAAAAATGTTCAAAATTATACGGAAATCAGTATCATTCTGATATGCAACAAAAATGATACCGAAATCAAGAGCATTTTGATCAGCCGGAATGAATGATCGATTTTTAAGATCATAATGATCTGATTCGGGGTGATGTATCAAGTCAAGCCAAGATGGCCGACATTTTTGAAGTACTTTAGCTCATATGCGAGCTTTTTATGATTTCTGATCGTGCATTGTACTTGAAAAGTTGAAAAGTAACAAAACTTGATAACAGAATATATCTTCTGTTAAGTATAGTTGTCACTTGCGCGCGGCTTAACAAAATATTTAAGTTATGACATCCGCGCCAAAAACCGGCGGTCATTTTGTTTTGTCCGACACATAACTCTGAAAGTAGATCACAATGATCCGAATGAACAGATCATTATTATCTTGATAGTTAAATGATCGCTGGAGCAAAATGCTCTGCAACAAAAATGATCCTTTTTTTACTGTGTATGTACAATTGTAAAATTCGAGATTGTATATAACTATATGTACATATATATTCTATGAATTTAAAAGAGGAGAATGGGAAGAATCTGTTATGCAATCGCAAAGCGCGGAAGTTGTGCTGGGGTCAAAGTTACAATTGAACTGTAATTGGGTTAATAAAGGGGCTACCAACAGCGCTGAAGAAAATCGAGCAAAGTTTTTGAGGATTGGAAATTTCAAAAGGAAATGTAGTGTTATAGGGAAGCGAGATTGAAAAACTTCATATTGAAAAGGGGTAAAGACAATGGGTATAGACTATTTTAATTAGAAAAGTTGAGACACCAGAACTTGAGGATTCTACTACACCTTTTGAATTTAATTAAGCAGTAACAAATTTATACATAAATAATATTTTATGTGAGTAAATTTAAGTTGACAGTTTATATTTTGCTAATTTTGCTAATTTTGCTAGGAGCAATTCCATTTTCGAATCATGCAGAGAGGTCCAGCTTAGGGGCCATCCATAAACTACTTTTCCAATTTAGGGGGGGGGGGAGGTGCTCAAAAAAATACGGTTGGTAGCAGGAGGGGTGGAGGATGAGTCAGTGGAAGTAACTTTACGAGTTCAGATAACGCTTATTACGTCTCCTGATGATAAATTTCAACACAATTTGCGTGTTTTGCGAAAGATGGCCCTGCAACGACGCAGTTTAATAATAACCTACTGAATTTAAAAATCACTTTTATATTTTACCGAACACGGTGTGCCTGAATCAACTTTAGATTGAGGGTCATGGTACCCAACATTTTTTTCTTCATTTTGATTTATCATCTCAAAAATAGTGTGCAAAATAAAATTGAGCATTTTTTTCACTTTATCGATAAAAATGTTGCAACTAAACATCATGTCAGTTTTCATCAACGAGTTAACAAGAAGTTAAATTCATTTTACAGGTTTCGAACATATAGTATTCTTGTGCTGTTTTTAGTTATTCACTCGAATAATGAGGATGTGTGCTTAAAACTTTGTACTCGAGCCAAAGTGTCTCAGAATCCGAATGTATAGACTCCCATGGTCTTTTCACTGAAAAATCCAAGGCCTTTTTCTATTTTTTGACAAAAATCTGGAACATGGAAAAAAACAACTTGAACATTAAGTGTAATTGAAACGTGTAAATCGCAGTGACTTTGCTGAAACTCAGAAATATAGTCTGAGCATTTTGATTCTGGAGTTGTAGAAAAACAAGAATCAAGATGTTTAAGCATCTAATATAACATTCTAAACAGCCAATACAACAAATTCCACGAGTGTATGAATTTTGTTTAAAAGCATTTAACAAGAATTACCTATATGAGATGTACCATAGTTCCGGTGGTGGAATTGTTTCCAATATTCTTGTGTCACCATCTTTCGAGAAAGTATGCGTAAAAATGCGTGACACAAAAATAATGGAAATAATTCCACCACCAGACCTACATCTCATGCTTGGTGTTGTGAATAAAGTGTATAAAGATATGCTAATGGAGTTGAAAAATGACAGTCTCGAATGGGCCAAAATGTGTAATTGAGCATTGTATTCTTGTACTGCTTTTATTTAATTACTCGAATAATGAGGATGTATGCTTGACATTTTGTACTCAAGCCAAGATGTTTTAAAATCCGAATGTACAGACTTTATGGTCTTTTCGCTGAAAAATCCAAGGGCTTTTTCTATTTTTTGACAAAAATTAGGAACATAAAAAAAACTTGAACTTTAGGTGTAACTGAATCGCTCAAATCATAGTACCTTCGTTGAAACTGAGAAATATAGTCTAAGTAATTTGATTCTAGTATTGTAGAAAAACAACTCGATGAAAAAAAATAGATAAAATAATTCTTTCAATATGAAATAGTGGTCTACCATGAACGAAACTCAGGAAATATATGTTATTAATTACTATCTATCTCTAAACAAAAATTAAACATTTTTAAAACTAGGGTTTTTCTGAAAATCCATTTTCAAGTATTTTAGAAAAACGGCTGCAACTTTGCAATTTTGCAAAAAAAATTCATTTTTCTCGGATCAATTGAATACTCTGGAGTTCTTAAATCTCACGTAAAATAAAAATAAAAAATCTCAAATACCTTTGCTCGTTCAGAAGATACTACATTTTGAAAAAACTTTCTGTCAATTTTTGAGAATTCTCATATAATCTTCAAATGATTGTAAAAAATGTCAAAACAATTTTTTATGAATCGGTGGAATAAGTGCCCCTTTATTTCCACTCTAGAATGGCATATCCAAATATGTACTCAATTATTTTGACATCATCACCTAGACTTTTCTCAAAATTTTTCATGATTTAAAATGGGATTGGTCCCAATACTGTTTCGAAATTCAAACATTTATTAAAATGTGTCACCTTGAAGTTTAAAAAAATCTCCTGTTCATTAACACAATGACATCTTTGTTTAGAAATTATGAAAATGGCGGAAAGGTGAAAAAGAAACATGTTGGGATGGATACACAAATTTATTTACTCAAAATGTAAGTTCTGTTCCGGTTTTTAAGCGACTTAATCAGAAAGTTTATCGGACAATGAAACCGGGAAAAGGAAGCCCAAAATTAACATTGGAGGTCGAAATTTTTATTTTGATTGCAGCAAAAGCATCTAAAGAGAAGTTTTTGAAATTCAAAATTGAAGTGGAGAATATTCGAATTAATAATTTAGATTGAATAAATTGAACAATTTACATTTGAAAGTGTCTCAATTCAAATAATTTTAAATCGCAAATATTCAAATTCGAGTACTTTTTAATAGAAAAAATGTCAACTTCGGAGCATCCAAAATCAGCTGCTTAAGGTTCTACTTTATTAAATTAAATATTCTTGAAACGGAAAGATTTGTACCCTACCGTCGGAAATTATCTACGCGGCTAGACCAAGTGGTTCTAAAATCAGTGAAGACTTTGAAACACGATAACTCTGTTGGGAAATAAGCTAGACATTTTTTTTAAACTGGTCACAAAGCTTATAAAATTGTACGTCGACGACACCTACTGAACGTGTTCTGACTTCTTGAAGAGGAGTTATCATACGAGAAGAAAAAAAAAATTCAAGAATTCCACGAATTTGTACCTCGAATTCAATTTACGTCATGACCTAGGAAACTTGCGACAAAAATCTGAAATTTACAGAACGGATTCTTTTTAACCTTATTTTCAATTTAAGTCGATGAAACTTGAAAAATCTTCACGAATTCCCGAGACATGACTAAAAATATCCAAATTGGTCTGCGTCGATTTTCAGTCGGCTTAAGTCGCGAGGTCGATTAACAGCGGCTTAAGCGGACTGAAACTCGATGCACATACGCTTGGACATTTTTAGTCAGGTCTTGGAAATCCGTAAAGATTTTGTAACTTTCATTGCCCTAATTAAAGATAAGATTTTAAAGATTAGGTCCTATAAATTTCAGATTTTTTACATAATTTCCCTAGGTCATGACATTTTTTTTAAACTTTTTACATGATACACCTTCTTCAAAAAGTCAAAAGTATTTCTACTTAATGTCATACGATGTAGAATCTCATAATCTTTCTAACAATTTTTTTTGGTGTCTAGCTTTATTTCCGACTGAGTTATCATGTTTCAAAGTCATCAGTGTTTTTAGTACCACTCGCGCTAACCGTGTAGATGATTTCTGACGGTAGTGTATATTCAAATCGTCTAATCAATCTTTTAAATTCCAAGCGACTTTTATATTGAAAACTTTTTGGAAAATATCCATCGGGCGCCAATATAAACTTCTCAGGTTAAGAATTTTTTTGACTTTCTACATTTCAGTACGATAACCTCGAATGATTTTGCACACTTTAATTCATATAGTAGTATTTTTTTCTAAAACTCAAAACTACAGTTTCTTTTTTTTAGCACACTCTCAAAAAGATTCACCCAAAAAATTAACTTGAAGTCTCTTTTAAAGACTCTCTGATTCATATTTTTTTAATTGAAACTCCTTGACCTATTTTTCACTCATTAAAATGTTTTGCTACAATTTTTATTTCATTAAAATTTTCAGCAAAAAAATAAATTGAAGGAAGAAGACTTCAGGGTTTAAGGAAGGTAACATAATTTCGACGTGCACTGAGAAAAAAAATTAGTAATCGCAACAAAACCTATTTGTTGAGCTGCTGTTGTTGTCACAGCAAAATTTTTGTTGTTGTTAACACAAAATTATTTTGTTGGTCTGACACAATATTTTGTTGTCACAAAAAAATTGAGTTTTGTTTTGTTGACCTAAGCAAAGTTTTGTTTAGCCACTCTTAAGGAGAACGCAAGAACGTTTGTTTCCAATGTGACGGATATTATATACGAGCTGTGAGTGGAAATTGTAATCGGGGTGAAATTGTGTTTTGTCTTAAGTTAATGGAACGTTATAATGATGATAGTGTACATTAATGACTGTGATAAATTTTAAAAATAGATAGCTGACAATATCATGTGAACATTTTTAGATGAGCGGTTTTTACCTCGTCTGATGCTGATCAATGATCAAGACCTTCAAGCGAAAATACTAACCTAAGTATGTGTGTTTCAGTTTGATAGTTTATACATTCACAATAAATTTATTATTAAATATTGAAACCGAAAACAACATTCAAATCCCTCTCCGAATCACGTCAAAAAAACAACATAGCTCTATCGGCTCAAACAACTTATAAAAAAAGATATTCATTAGATCAGACAAAAACTCAATATCTGAAAGTTGAACCGTGACAGATATCTAAAATATTACGGTGTTATATCAGAAATATCCAAGATAATATAGTATAATATCTTAGAAATCTGTCCCATAGTTCTATTTCCAGATAATTCAGAGTTTTCCTCTATTTTTATATCTATGATTCTCAATGAAAGATAATTAAGTCAAGTCTACAAAACGATTTGGTGAAGCTTACCAACGAAATTTGTTGAGCCAACAAAACATTTTATTGGGCTAACAAAAGAATTTGGCTCGGCCAACAAACCAGTTTTGTTAGGTCAACAAAACAGTTTTGTTGAACCAACAGAAAGGCTCAACAACAAAATTTTGTTGGGGCAACAAAACACTTTTGTTATACCAAGAGCAACAAAATTTTTGTTGCTCAAGCAAAACATTTTTCTCACTGTGCACTTCTCCTGACATTTCAAAATCTCTTTAGTTGGAACTATCAAAACTGCTCGTGTAAATAAAATGATGACTGGGTCGTTAGACCTTGGCTGAATCTAAGAAATCTTCCGTTGCTTCGCGCGCTACACTAAGCGTCAATATATGCAAATTCCCCTTCTGACAATCGGGTTAATCCCAGTCGAATGAGCCCAGTACGAAACTGGCAGTAAGGGAAGTAAGCTTTCATACCTCGTGAATCCGGTTGGTTCTACTTTATTATACAATTTTTGCTGAGGTGGCAAAAAATTACATAAGTATAAGAATTAGGAAGCAGCTCATCTCGTCAAAACGTTTTTGCTGAATCATCAACAAAGGCCATTTACTTCTTTACTTCCTTGTTGCTTTTTTATACATTTCGCACTTCACTATTTTTTTCGAACTGTCTACCGTTACGGAATTTTCCGTAAGACTAACCTCTTTCCAGCTTGTTCAAGGCTAAAGTTACAGCATTTTCTGTAACTCTAGCCCTAGCGCTTAACCTGGCCGGGTTAATCTTACGGTAAATTCGGTAACACTAGTCAGTGCCTATTTGTTTTTGTCTTTAATCATCAATGTAAGCGATTGAAAATATTTTACAAGATGGCAGGCCTCGAACTCACTTCGGAAATTGAAAATAGTGTCCAGAGTGTCACAAATTTGAAAAAATAGTGTCAAAATTGTGTCATAAAATTTTTCAAGTATTAAACTTATATATAAATGAGAATAAAGAATAGAAGGAGGTTTGATGTGAACATGAACAATGTTTTTATTATATTAAAATATTCAACGCATATTTAATGAATAATTAGCATAAATTAACTAATACAAAAATGTATAAGAGTTCTTCCATTGTCATCTTTTATCGTGTGATACTTTTAGCACTATTTTGAGTGTACATGCATCAAGTAAATAGACTGTGTTTGCATCCGTCGTTAGAATACAGATACTTTTCCATATTAAAGAAAGAATCAATTGTTTTTTTTTTTCATGTCAGAACATTTTTTCTAAGCCTTCCTCGAAATGCAGTCTTTACCGGATTTGCTTCCATTTGTAGCTGGCTTGACTATTTGATTTAATGAAAAGTTTTCTTTATGGTCATTCTTTTTGTTTATTTCAAGCTCATCCTTGTTGTTTGTTCTTTGTTTTTCCTTGCCGTTTATTCCTTGTTCATCCTTTTTGTTTATTCCTTATCCATACTTGTTGTTTATGCCTTCTCCATTCTTGTTGTTTATTCATTGTTCATCCTTCTCGTTCATTCTTTGTTCATTCTTGTTGTTTATTCCTTGCTAATTCATGCTGTTTGTTCCTTGTTCATCCTTGTTGTTTATTCCTTGTTTATTCTTGTTGTTTATTCCTTGCTCATCCTTGTTGTTTATCCTTGTTCATCCTTGTTGTTTATTCCTTGTTCATCCTCGTTCATTGTTCCTTGTTCATGCTTGTTGTTTATTACTTTTCCATCCTTGTTGTTTGTTCCTTATTCACCCTATTTGTTTTTTCCTTGTTCATTCTTGTTGTTTATCCTTGTTCTTGCTTGTTGTTTGTTCCTTGTTCATCCTTGTCATATGTTCCTTGTTCATCCTTGTCATTTAATTTCTTGGGAAAATCCTTTCTTGTTTTTGTGACATCCAAGTAGTTTTTCTTGTGTTCATTTGGTACGTCGTCATTGACAAATTTTCCTTCCCATTCTCTTGACTTTTTCCGGCAGAAGGTTCAAAATAAGCAACAATCGAAGATTTCGGGATTGCTATCTACGAATCAGGTCACCAGTCTCTTTTCTCCTCTTCGATTCAATTTCCTTGAAAAAATTATTATGGATGTCTATATCCTTGAGCTGTTGATCTTGTTCTAATTTGTTAGGAGCGGCAAGCATTTTATTTGCCGTATGAGCACCTGTAAAATCTTTCCGATTTAGAGCTTCTTCTAACTCTTTCTTAGCCTTTTCCATCAAACTATTCGAACTCTTCTTTTTTAAATCTGTTTCCTATTGAATAGTTTTAAATTTCTGATCAACCTCATTAACCTTCTTACTTGCCACTTCAAATTTCTTCAAATTGTGAGAAAATAGTGTCTTTGATGTCATTTCCTTCAAAATGGTAGCAAAATAGTGTCATTGCTCAGAAAGCAGTGTCAAATAGTTTTAATAGTGTGGTGAGTCCGAGACCTGAGATGGAATTCAGCAAAGTTATGTAAGTAAAATAGTTTTTGGATCAGGAAGCAGCTCATCTCGTCAAGACGTTTTTGCTGAATCATCAACAAAGGCCACTTACTTCTTTACTTCCTTGTTCTTTATACATTTTGTACTTTTCTATTTGTTTTTGTCTGCAATCATCAACGTAAGAGATTGAAAATGTTTTACAAGATGGTATTCAGGAAGGTTATGTAAGTAGAATAGTATTTGAATTGTTAAAGCGTAAGAAATTGGGAGAAAGTCTATTTACGTGCAGCTATATTATGTGAGGTAATTGTGATAGTCTGGCTACTGCTTTCTCCTTATAGAATGAGAATATTAAGAGCAACCGTTATAGAATAATCTCTCAATTATTTCATTTATTACTACATTGTTTGCTCGTTAGTCTTGTAGTTTTTGCTCTACTATGGTTGTAGACCTTGTTGCACCCATGAGTGATTATTGAATTTTCACTTTCATCGTTAGTCCAGAATCTAGAGCAGCTTGACTACTCTCTATCATACAACTTTTTTCTTTCAGTATTCAGAGTCTTTTACACTATCTTAATAACTTTAGTAACTTTAATAACGAGCAAAAGACTTTACTGACTTATTCTCTTGCATCCAAGCTTACATTTAACAGGGATCATAGCGCTTTAGTATTCATATTCAGGTAAAAAATGTAATTTTTTTCTAGAAAAGAGGATTTAATTTAATATGAGAAACTTTTTATATTTTATTGGTAACTCGTCAATTGCACGAAACTGTCCTCTAACTGACCGTAGCGCGTTTTCTTAGCAACTTTTCCACATACTATATAGTCAGTTTTGTGTTTTAAAATAATTTTTTAGCTAGCTTTGAACAATTTGTTGAAAACCTCAGCACTTTCTACTGATAAAAATACATTAGAAAAAAATTCATGAAGATCAAGGATTGAAAATATATAATCAAAAGAGTGCAAAAATTCTAATATTTGGAATTTTTTACATGTATTATTATCAGTAGATAGATTTTGATTTCTCATTCTTGTCAATGTTTGTCTGATACAGAATCCTAAGTTGTTCGAAGTATTTTTATAAGTAAGCTAGAAAGAATTTATTTCAAAAAACACACGAATGACTATTTGAAAAAACTCCCACTTGTTATTAAAAACAAAAATTTCAAAAATTATTATTCACGAAAATGAAAAAATTATGAAGATAAGAACTTTTTCAAATATGCAGTTTGCTAACATGTAAAATCCAGCCATACAGCAATCAACTCTAATTCAATTATACTTATTTAGGGTTCTAATACACTACTTTTTGGCATGTTCTTTCAATTTCTAAAATTTCGTTTCTGCAACAATAAAGAATACAACAATAATAGCAATAATGAAATCCAATGTTTACGACTTTCTTGATGTTTTCTAGATAAAGGCAATTTAAAATTATTCCAATTTCAAGAAGTCAACTTTTGAGTGTATAGAATGTTTTTATTTTCAACTATAGAATTCATTTACGAGTATCTTTCGGCTTGATTTTCTTGAATGATACTAAAATCTGGTGTACAAGCTTTCGTAGAATCTTTGTGATATCTTTCGCAATCTTTAAAATCTTTGTAACATTTTTTAAATCTTTAAAATCTTAGTCTGAAATTTTTCTACAATCTATAAATCTTTTCGAAATCTTTCAATCTATCCGATATCTTTGAATCTTTGACATACTTTGAAATATTTTGAGAATTTTGAAATCCTTTGAAATCATTGTGAAACCTTTTTAATATCTTCGTGAAATCTTTGAAATATATGCGAATTATCTTGAAATATTCAGGGCTGCGACAGCCTAATTTATTTGAAAAATTGACCAAAAGTGAATAATTTCTAACCCAAACAGTGACAAAAAATGGGAGTTAATTGGAAAAACTCAAGGGAGTTCAGGAGATTTTCATGAAATTGTTAAGAATTTGAGTGAATTGAACAAAATTTTTAAAAATCCAAAAAATATTCATGGAATTGAGTAAAATGGGAGAAAACAGAATTCAGGGCGACTTCAATACAATTTAAATGAACAGAAAACTTTCAATAGGTAAAATAAGCCCAATGAATTAAACGAAATTCAAGTGAATTTAGAGGAATTTAGAGAAAATAATAATCCAATGACGTTCATAAAAATGAAAGGTGAATTTTTTAAAAAGTCAATAAAATTGAAAACAACTTGAAAATATTAGCGAATTCATGAAATTCATTAAATTTGGAGTGAATTCCGAGAAATTTAAGGGAATTCAAAAGAATTTAATGAAATGCCTGATTACGCCTAAAGCCTAATTATTTCAAATTCAAGGTGAGTTTAAAAGACTTCAGAGTGAATTTGAAAAATCCATTGAATTAAGTAGAATAGAGTGAATTTAGACAAATTCAGGGTAAATTCAAAAAATTCAGGTGAACTAAAAAAAATTTTAAGAAATTCAAGAAAAATTCATAAGAATTCAGATTAAGTTCCAAATGAATTCAAATGAATTGTAAACAATTTCAAAAATCCAAAATATTTCATTGATTTCAGTAAACCTGGAGTGAATTTAGAAGAATTCAAGGGAATTAATGAGAATTTGATGAAATTAATACGAATCCAAGATGAATTAAAAAGATTTCAGGGTGAATTAAAAATAATTCAAGTGAATGCAACAAAGATCTTAAAATCCAAAGAAAATCCATTGATTCCAGATAAATGGGAGTGAATAGAAAGCTGATAAAATTCATAAGAATTCAAGGTGAATTCAAAAAATTGAAAAACCAAAAAAGGTCCATTGAATTCAGTGGCTTTCAAGGCGATTTCAAAAAATTCTGGATGATTTCAAAATGATTAAAAGGAATTCGATAGAATTCAAAGATTACTAACGTGATTTTTTATTTACAAAAGTGACTATCGTAACGTGATCTTAAAAAAGTGACTGAAAAGTGATTTGAGAAAAAAGTGACTAAAAATGACTTCAGTGACTGTGTGGCAGCCCTGAAAATATTCTAAAATCTTTTGATGTCTTTGTGAAATCTTTTTAATATTTTTGTGATATCTTTAAACCCTTTGTGAATTCTCTTGAAATCTTTGTGACATATATCGAAGTATTTTGAAATCTTAGAAATTTTTGTAAAATATTTCTGAAATCTTTAAATTTTTGCGATATCGTTAAATCTTTGCAAAATCTTTGAAATATTTTGAGACCTTTGAAATCTTTGAAATATTTGTAAATTCTCTTTAAATTTTCGAAATCTTTTGGAATATTTTGAGATCTTTGAAATCTTTGAAATATTAGTAAATTCTCTTGAATTTTTTGTAAAACATTTGGAAATCCTCTGAAATTCTTGCAAATTCTCTTGAAATCTTCGTGAAGTATTTTGAAATCTTTGAACCATTTTGAAACCTTTGAAATATTTGGCAAACCTTAGGAAGTTTGTGAAAAAATAGGAAGAAGGGTAAGAATTCTCGATTTTAGGTATTTTAGGGAATTTCTGAAATTTAAGGGGAAAAATGGGAAAAAGGAGAAAAAGGGGACGGACTGAGATCCCTGATCTGATATTTTTCGAATTTTCAAAAAAGAGAAAAATAAAAATTTCGAAAGAACTCCAAAAGAAGAAAAGATTATAGAAAATGAAGCGGTCTTATCACATGAAGAGAGGTATCTCGAGCTCAACGGTTTTATCTCTTTAGGCAGAGCTTATCCTCGAAAACAGTGAGATATTCAGGAAAACCGCGAAACGATGTCTCAGCAGTATTTCCTCGATCTCGCAAGATTCAATTCCATAGGAGAAATATCGCGATAGCTGAAACGACTTCGAATAGCTCGTGGGAAGACACGCGGGAACGAATTCAATATTTCTCATTCGCTGCTCTCGATATGCGATTTTCGATGCGCGACTATCGATCTATGGCGTCTTTGGCCTCCATTTTCTATGGGGAATATGAAGTACGAACGGATCCGGAAGTTGAGATCGAAATAAGAGAGAACAAAGTTTTTATCTTCATTTATTTCTCCAGGGAATATTCTTAGGAGAATTGAGAACTACTGAGCTTTCGCTCCAGGTGATAAAATAATATTTACTTCCGTCAATTCTCAAGAGAAAAACACAAGGAATTAATGTTTTAATTTAATTTTAACGTTTAACTATCAAAATCTGTGGTATTTTACGAGAATTAAAAAATTTGGACCTTTAATCCAGACCGTTTATGTGATGAAATAATTTTAGCCAATTTCACACGTTTGAGACTAAATAATTATTGGAAATAGTTTAACAAATTTGAAACTGAAGCCCTAAGCACTTTTCGGATTTCTTACTCAAGGAAGTTGCAGGGTGGCTGTTTTAATCGATGAAAGAAATTCCCGGTCATTTCCCGGTTCGCAAAAATTTGTCTCCATCATTGAAATTAAAATATTCCAACTTTTGAAACTGAATTTTTTTTTAACTCCTCAAAGCTGAACTGCAAGTGTAAGCACTTAAAGTGTAACGCTTCTGGATTTTAAACTTTTAAAATTGAAGCTCGAACAATTTTTAATTCAGAAATTTTTAATTCGAACACTCAATAATTTACACGTATAGAATGGAAGCTTTTAACACTCTCCAATTAAACAGTTTTAAATGCCTTTAAACTGTAAATTTTTATGTTTGAAACTTTTATAAATTGAACACTTCAACGATTTCTGGTTAAAGAAATATCAATCCACGCTATCATTTTTAAGGCTCTGTATTAAAACATGTCTCTCTTGTATTTCAGTACAAAATTCGAAAAAAGTTCCCTCCCTTTCATCTAAATGTTAAAAATACCAAATTTGCCCCCCGTCCACTTAATAAATATGTTGAAAACAAAAGAAATTCCCTCTTCTAATTCAGAAAAAATAACCAAAATTTTATCCCTTCCAACTTAGTAAAAGAGATAAAAACAAGAAAGTGCCTCGTCCGATGCAGAAAAAATGGAAAACTCAAATTTCCTCCCTTCCAACTCAATAAAAATATTGAAAAGAAAAAAATTCCCTTTTCCAACTCAGAAAAAAATGTAAAAATTTCGTCTCTGCCCCTCTACAAAAATCTTTAAAATAAACAAATGTCTCTCTCCTCATTAAAAAAAATGAAAAACCAAATTTCCTCCCTTTCAACTCGATGAAAATCTGAAAAAATAAGAATTATCCTCCTTCTAATTTATATAATATTGAAAACCAAAATTTCCTTCTTTCCAACTCGATAAAAGTCATAAAAATATAAAACGTCAGTCTGCCAATTCAACGAGACTCAAAAACTAAAATTTGCTTGTTTCAAACTCAATAAAAATGTTAAAAATGAAAGGATTCCTCTTCCAATTCGAAAAAAAATTAAGTACCTAAATTTCTTCCCTGTTTTCCAAAATTAGAATTGTGAAATTTAAACGTTTTTTTAATGCACTTACACTTACAAATTAAAACAAATTAATACTAATAATAATTAACAAACAAATTACACTTACAAATACAAATTAAGCATTCAAAAAATGGATCATTTAAAACTGTAACGTTCAAAGTTTAAATTTAGCACTCTTGAATTTTAACGATTCAAGGCTTTCTATCTCAAACAATTTAGTTTTGAATATTTGAATTATAATTGCGCAATCTAAATGAACAGTCAAATATTGCTAGATTGTGATAAATTTTTCTTTTTTTTAATTAAAAAATTTCAAATTGAATGTGTTAAAAATGGAATATTTTTTACTGAAACAATATTCAAATAGGGTTTGAAATTGAATTAAACCGCTCAATTATGAATCTATTTATTTGAAAATCAAAAATAGTTTTTGAAGTTTTTTCAATGAGACGTTTACATTCATTTAACTACTAAGGCTTTCGAATTGAAACAGTTCATTTTTCAACGTTAAAATCTGTGAATTATTTAATTTTAAACAGATTTATAATAGTCTTGTAAAATCAAATATTATTTATTTTTTAATATTCGAAATACTTTTCGATTTTTAAAACCATTAGTTAATTTATCAAAACTGCATTCTTAAATTATTCAAATTGAAAATGTATGCTTGAAAATAAAGATCTAACATAGCCAATTTTAAAAGTTAAAGATTTTAGATTTGCGCATTGTAAACTGAATGATTTCATAATTGAAAATGTGGATAATGTTCCGAAAACGACAGACCTCCGATTTTTTTGAAACAATATACATTTATATATTTTGACGCGCTGATTACGAATATGATAGTGAAAATTGGCGCAAATTTAATCTTCATGACGAAAATCATAAAAAGCCGAAGATCAATATAGTTTTGCCCATGTATCTCAGTAATTACAAAAAATTTCGTAAAATATTTCAGATAAAAGTTTTAGGCCTCATAAAAGCGCATATTATTCTCGGTTCTACCCATTTTTAGCCTGCAAATGATAGTTTTCGAGGTATTCAGAGTTGAAGATGGAAGACCACAAAGATTATTTATTTATTCTTGAAGTATTTCTGTGACCGATCACAGGGGTGCCTTCCCGCTCCCATGAAACATTGGAAAGGGGTAGCGTGTGACCTAAACTATATTGCCTTTGATCACTGTAGAATGGCCTCGAAAATGTTTGAGAATAATGAAGACGCATCCGAAAGCGCGAACGCTGAAGAAAGACCCAACCCCTATTGTACCCCACGTTGTTACAACTCCTAAA
>JAUMHM010084126.1:0-12674 GCA_032362435.1 Melikaiella ostensackeni | reverse complement strand
CACACACACACACACACACACACACACACACACACACACACACACACACACACACACACACGCACGCACGCACGCACACACACACACGCACGCACACACACGATATATATATGTGATATATCGTTATTTAGTCCAGGCGCTGGCTATGATTTCGTTTTAAATAAGAGGTCCCCTCAAAGAAACAGTCGTATACTATACTATAGATTACAACGTGCTGATTTCGAAAGGGATATTGATGTTTTCGAAAGAAGGTTGCATTCTTTTTTGAATAATTTTTTCATAAACAATTGCTTTGAATGAATAAAAACAAATTGTTATATTTCTTTCGGGAAATGAGGCATCTAGATGGAGTAATGCACTTTCCTCACTTCTAATGTTAAGACCCTAGCCAAGGGTCTCGGCCGCCTGCTCCGAGTATGATTTTACATGCGGTGATATCGAGGGCCATGAGCTCGTACTTCGTCCATGGAACTGATCCAAATGAATAAAGTAGAACCGGGACGGCAAGCACGTTAGTTGCAGATATCTTGTTTGAGGCCGACAGGTTGGAAGACAAAATCTGTCGAAGGAGATGCTTGTATCCGCTTCGGAGAGCCTCCTTCACTGATGTTTTATCCTGAATGCGGCACTCTGGCTCGCCTAGGTATAGGTAGGTCTCTCCAGCATAAAGTTGTTTAATAGCAATCCTGCTCACGAGCTCAGGGTCGTCGCGAACGGCATCAAGTCGTCCTCGCTTCAGATAAGTCTTAGCATTTATACATTCCAAAGTCCACACCAATTTCTCATGTACACCCCTTGACGATCTTTAGAGCAACCATGAGATGCTGTGTTCCAGAAGCATAGATCTTCAAGTCATTCATATAAAATATATGAAAAACCTTATGCTTACGAATTTAAGTCTCGCTGCAGAGGTACCCATTAGAATTATGTAGTGCGAGAAATAGTGGCATAAGTGTGATGCAAAAGAGGAGAGGGCTCATGGTATCGCCTTGAAAGACGCCCCTGTGGAAGGCGACGCTGTTAGCTGTCACACGATGTTCTCCAGATGAGATAGTGAATCTGGTTTTCCAAAGTGCATCAATCTCTCCATGTATCCGAATATGTGTGGATGAACCTTTAAGTTTTCCAACTTAAGCGTCTCTGCAGACGCTTCTGTCGATTAGCAGGTTCTCCCGACAGCCTGCTACGCCTCTTTTCGATTACGTAAATCTCTCTCCACACAGGTCCAATTGTCCAAACAATCCTGTCGTTCAGGATAGCTGTAAGGATCTTATACAGAATATTGAGACAAGTTTTTGGCCTATAGTTCCTTCGGTTGGACAAGTCGCTTTTCTTCGGTAGGATTACAGTGCGTCCTAACACCAGCCACTGCAGAATGGGCGTCTCTGACTTTAAATACGGGGTGGAGATCCGGGCTAAATGTTGGTATGGAGAAGAAAATTTCTTCCCCCAGAAGTTCTTGATACTATCTGGTCTGGCAGCTGAGAAGTTATTCGTGACCCTCAGCGCTTTCTTCACCTCTTCTGCAGTGATTGGTGGGCATTGCTTCGCGGACCTTATGAGGTTGTCACACAGTTCCTTAAAACGCATGATGTTCTCAGTATCTTCATGCAATGGGTGTTGAACTTTGTAAATATAGTAGTAGTTGTAATATAATATAGTCAGCAGCTTTGACTTGTTCAATGTGTGATGTTGGATCCTCAGTTCGTGAGCAATTTTTTGGACCCTTAACGTAAAAAGTTTACCAGATGTTATGTAGTCAATCACACACTGAATACGGGACGCGTTCTGTCTAGCCCAGCTAATCTTCTTGTCCAGTTGATGCAAGCGCCTCTTGATCTTTTGATCTATCGTCGGCTTTACCCTTCGATTTGAATCAGCTAAAGCTCTCGCCGCATCATAAACTGATCAAGTGATGGCCCAGAGGTCGGACTCCTCCGAGAGATACTCACGAATAGCGGCATCCATTTCATCCAGATCTTGGGGCTTAAGAGGAACTTATATGTTATTGTTCTTCCTTGTCCTAAAATCGCCGCCATCTCTCAGGTGAAGCCTGCTTTCCGCGGTTAGTTTTAATGCCGTTTCCTCTTTTTTGGCTGCGGTTTGGTCTTGTAGCTGCTGGGGAAGCGTTCCTCGTAAGTATCCTGCTCGCATAAGATTTTCAGCGCGATTTCGCAATGGCTGTTGCGAAACGTGCGGAAGCGCTTGGTATTTCTGGCACCACAGAGTGTGAATGAGCGCCATGTAAGGCTGCATACTCTAGGACCATAAAAACGTTCCTTAGTGCTGTTAATGTCATTTCAGAAAATTTCAACTCGATATCTCATTTCGTGTGGATATAAGTTGTTTGAAAAAAAATCTAACGCTGCTCCAGTTCTAATTTCTTCAAGAACATTTTTTTACAAATTTCCACCCAAATGATGTATGAAAACGTAAGTTACTGTTTCTCTTTGCATTTCTTAAAGTTTCAGAGCGATATTTTATTCACAAAAAGGGTAAATCGTTCCAAAAATAAAGATTAAAAATCGAGCATTAACTATAGATTCCCGATTTGTGCAGTTCTGATAAATGAAACTGAAAGTTCTACTGAAAAGCTGAAGATACTCTTGGATTCTGCTTGGCGAAATCTCCAGGTGTTTTTGGAATTATGCAAAAAAATTATTTTTTCAACAATCACATTGTTTATAATATTTCGGAATTCATTAAAATATCATGGAAAAGAACTAAACGTTCATAATTAAAGTATAATGTAGTGAAAAGCATATAAAACGTGTCATTAGAAATAAAAAACTAATGATTTGTTCAAACAAAAAATGGTCCTACGGTGAGTGTACAGAATTTTTTGTACCCTAGATACATCTACTTGTGAGTTCTGAGAAAATTGTAAATTGATATTTTATAGGCCCTTTTAAAAGAAACAATTTTCTATTAAATCTTCGTACCCTAGATACAGCTACTTATGAGTTCTAAAAAAATGGTAAATTGATATTTTGTAGGCCCTTTCAAGAGGAACAATTTTCTGTTAAATCTTTTTCATGCATCGTGCGTTGTTTGACTGATAATTTCAATTTAACAATAGCATTTTTGATGTTTTAAAGATAAACCGGGAGTTTTATCAGAAAAAGGTTATGGACGATTTTGTAGATCTTCTTAAGAGCAACCATTCGATCCTCCTCAATGATCATTTGATCATCAGAAAACGGTATCAAGAAAATTTGTAGACCTTTTCGGGATGAACAATTTTTATTTTAAACATTTTTTCCTATCTTTCATTGTTTATCTGAAAAAATTGTTTTTTTTTTTAAATAAATTTTTTCTAACATTCTGGGCAGAAAAGTTTTAACTAGTGGATCAAATTATACATAATTTTTTCCACTACGCATAAATTTTCCGCCTGGGCATTTTTCCCGATTAAAACAAAAACCATGCGTGTTATCAAAAATTGGTTTTAATCAAATTTGTAGTTTATTCTGAGATAAACAATTTTTCTCAGGGTGAGAATATAAAAATATAAAATCACATTGTCTGAAATGGTCAACTTTTAGGCAATCACCCTTAAGTTCAGCATATTTTATTATATGTTATTTAATTTCACTACTGTTTGTAGTTCTTATCCGGTTCTAATAAATGGCGAAAAAAGCAGCGACTTCGGAGAAAAAAATTATCGAATGTCGATTTCGAGGGTGGCATTGAGAAAATCATGCGGGTTTCTTAAACTGTTTCACCGCCTATAATGAATCGAATATTAATACTTTTTTCTTGTTAAATACTGTTTGTTATACACCTAATGTTTGAGGAAACCTATTAGAAGATATGGTCTAGTTTGATTTGTCAGTGGGTGAATTATAAAATTGAAGTGCATAAGGGCGTAAGTGCCACGAGGCATGTAATAGTGTCGTCTAGTTTACGTTTCTTTAATCTCTAATTTAGAAATGAGAGCGAGCGGGTTATGGTCAAATTTCTAAAACTATCAAATTTATTTTTGAAAATCTGCCCCCCGCGCGGGCACATTTTCGTCGCGCGCAACTCGTTTCACTCGCCAACTCGCTCGTTTCAACGCGCCTAGGGCGCGCGTCTGTCGGAACGAATTAAATTAACAAATGGTTTACATTATGAATTTTTCGTTTAAAAAGTACATTTTTACATGAAAATTTCTTGCTTTTATTGGAAATTGATGCTCGATCATAAAAATTTTTAATCCGATAATTTTTACTATTCTTATGAATAATTATGTAAACAAATGCCCAGTGTGGACATTTTAAGGTAGAGAGACATCCTTCTTCCTGCTAATTTCCCTCAAATTATATCGTCACTGATGCTAGGTGATGAAAAATTGTCATCTGATATTTTTTATTATTTTTATAAACAAATTATATAAACAAATACCCTGGGTGGACATCTGAAAGCAGGCAGGGAATTTTTTCCTCTTAATTTTCCTCCAGTTATGTTGACAGTTGTGTATCATGATAAAAAATTGTCATCCGACGTTTTTAATTAATTTTATTAACGAATTATATAAAGCAATTCCCATGTGGACTTTTGAATGCAGAAAAGAAATAGTTCTTTCTTTTCATTTTCCTCTATTTATGTCGACAGTGGTGTTTAATGATGGTGAATTGTAATCTAATATTTTTTATTGATTTTATAAACAAATTATTTAAACCAGTGTGTTGCCCAGTGTGGACATTTAAAGACAGAAAAAATTAGTCTTTTGTCTTAATCTTCCTTGAATTACGTCACCAGTGATGTTTAGGGGTGAAAAATCATAATCAGAAATTTTTAGTTATTTTAATAAACAGATTATATAAACAAATACCCAGTGTGGATGTTCCAAGGCAGAAAAAACTCGTTTTTTGTTTTAATTTTTCTTAAATTATGTCGCCAATAATATTTATTTGTGAGATTTTGCTATCCGATATTTTTTATGAATTTTGTAAACAAACTTTATAAACGAATTCCCAGTGCAGACGTGTAAATGTTGAAAAAATGCGCTTTTTCGCAATTGTCAAATTCTGTTGCCAGTGATATTTAGGAATTGTTGTTTCTTTTAATTTTCGTGATGTAGCATAAAATTAGGAAGTAATGTCGAAAGACAAATTTTCATGAGTGAGAATCACTCTAAACGTCTACATTCAGCATTTGATTATAGAATTTGTTTATAAAATTAATAAAAAATATCGCATGTTGAATTAACATCGCGAAACATTACTGACCATATTACTCAAGGATAATTAAGTGAAAAAGCGCATTTTTTCTACATTTACACATCAGCTCTGGGAATTTGCTTATAGAATTTGTTTATAAAATTATAAAAATATCATATGGTAAAATCTCATGAATTAAAATCATTGGCGACATAATTTAAGGAAAATTAAAAAAAGAAACGAATTTTTTTCCCTTGAACGTCCATACTGGCTATTTGATTATATAATCTGTTTACAAAATTAACAAAAAATAACGGATTACAAATTTTCATCACTAAACATGACTGTTGATATAATTCGAGAAAGATTAAACGAAAAAACCAATTTCTTCTCACTTAAAATGTCCATGCATTTGTTCATATAATTTGTTTGTAAAATTAATAAAAAATATCGGATGAAAATTTATCCTCACTTAACATAAGTGGCGACATAATTTGAGAAAAATTAAGAGAAAACGGATGTATTTTTGCCTTCAAATGTCTACACTGGGCATTTGGTTGTATAACTATTTATAACATTAATAAAATATATCGCATGACGAATTTTTATGATCGAGTATCATTTTGTCGATAAAAGCGAGTAATTTTAAGGCAAAAATGTATTTGACAAAGAAAAATCCATAATATGGACTATTTGCTGATTTAAATTGTTTGTAACAATTAACTTTACAGGAAAATATTTTTTTTTACTTTAACTATCCCCACGCATTAAATCCGGCGATGCTGAGCATAGGAAAAATTTTTCCAGGAAGATAAACAAAAAAAAAAAATTAAAAATCGACGTTTTTTCACTATTTGCATTAACATAAAAGTTTAAACAAAAAAGAAATTTGAAATTAGGCCACACAAACCTCTTTAAAATTTAATGCTGAATTTTTTAAACAAAAAAATTCAAAATCGGACAAGAATTGCCTTTTACAAGTTATTTTGAACCTCGTTTTCTTATTTCATCCCACTGTGGAACGCACAGTGGATCAGAAATGAATAATTTTTGCAGCCAAATTCGTCCACAGGTGACATTTTTTAACCGATTTGAAATTTTATTCAGATATATTTTGCATTGAATTCGTCACAAACGTAAGAGAGCCATTTTTTGTGTATTTAACAATACTTGAAGAAATACAGCGGAAAAATTGTTCACTTCAACGATATGATTTTTCATCTCCCAAATAATCACTTAATTGAAGTCATTGTTCGTCAGAACTCATAAACACAACTTAGGAATCACAAATATTCTATTAAAAGTTGTATTTAATTATTATAAACAATTAATTTTAACAAATGCTTCAGTATATCAGTTTGTTATAGAAAACAAATTTTTGTCTTGAAATCGTTATAATTCATTACTAGAATGGATTAAGTAACAAAAAACTGTCATAATTTGAAAATTTATAAACAACCTGTAAAATTATAAACAATTTTTCAATCTATTAAGTCTCATGAGCAGACCAATTGACGTAGCAGAAAAGTTAATTTGGGATGAGAACATTTAAATAAAAGGCGGTTTTTCATTTAAAAAATTATTTTCGATTGCTTAAACAATTTTGGTTTGAGCGATTTGTTTAATAATTGCGAATACAAGAAAACTAAAAGCACCATTCGACTCTACGGGAAAAATTAAATATAATTCATGTATTGTCCAATTTTTTTGTCTACCCTATTTGTCATGTAGTTTAATCTAATGCGTAAGCGATATAATCGTTTATTTATACTAACATACATACAAAATATAGTTGGGAAAAAATCGTCGTAAATTATATTCTAAAACAAAATTTTAAAACTAAAATTGTTCGAACAATCAAAAATTTAATTGCTTTCTCATGAAAAATCATCTTTTAATGAAATATTCTCATCTCAACGTTAACTTTTCCACTATGTCAATTGGTCTGCCTATGAAACTTAATAGGATAAAAAATTGGTTTTAACTTCATGAGTTTTTATAAATTTTAAATTATGATAATTTTTCGTGACCAATATCATTATAATAATGAATTACAATAATTTTAAGAGAAAATATGTTTTTTTCTATAACAAACTGATAAGCTGTTGAATTTAGTTCGAAAAATTGTTTATGAAAATCAAATACAATTCCTAATAGAATATTTGTAATTTCTGAGGCTGTCTTTATTAGTTCTAACTAACAGCGATTCCATTCAAGAGATTTTTTTAGAGATAAAAAATCATATGGTTTAAGTCAACAATTTTTCCGCTGTATTTGCTTAAGTATTGTTAAATACACAAACAAATACAGAAATTAGCTCTCTTACGTTTTTGAGGAATATAATGCATAGTATTTTTGAAAAAAATCTTAAATCGGTTAAGAAATGTCTTCTGTGGAGGAATGTGTCTGCAAAAATCCATTTTTGAACCACTGTGGGACGGACTTCATTTTTGACTTTAGGGGGTTTCAAAACATACAAATCCGTTGAAAAACTGAAATGCAAAATTTCGGACGATTCTAATACTTTCTCAATCATAAATTATGAGGATGTAAAAAGTTTAAAATCCATGTTTGGTAATTTAAAAAAAAAGATAACTTTCTTTCGTTTGTTCTTTTCACGATTCAATAGAGCTAAGTAATAGCTCAAAAGTACTTTCTTGTTTTTTTTACTTACTTAAAACATAAAAAGTTATGCAACACTTTCTTATCAAAATCGGCGCTTTTTGGAACGCACTGTTTTTTTACAAGGGCTTTCTCGCAAATGGTTGCTTTTTTCAAGCGTAAATTTTCATAAATATTTTTTGTTTCAAGACTAGAAAATATGGAAGAATAACATAGAGGACAAAACTTTAATTTTGTGTACCAAAAAAATTTTCAAACAAATTTTTACTGAAATTTAATAAAATATAAAAATACATAAACATGAGGAAGAAAGAATAACTTATGTATATAAAATCATTTTCTAATATTTTCTTATATTCACAACAAATACACAGTAGAACAATTAAGACTGATAGGGAATAATAAGGCTAATTCGAGGTAATGCACATGCTCCACTCACTATCCGTCACTAGGTAGGGATCAGACATTTTCGTCCCGCTTTACATGCACGGAATATCATGATTTCCATGCACCTGTTACAAAATTACCATCATTTATCTATATTTTCTTATATAATTGTAATAAATATACAGCTGAGAAATCAACACTTTTCTTGTGAGGAATTTTTTTTTACTTTTTTATATGGTGAAAAAAATCGCTGTCATTTGTGCGTCGCGAAATCACAAATGCATAAATCATTTTACGTCAAGTTTTTTCAATATCGTGAACTTGATGGCTTCAGAAAATTGTCTTCAGTGTTTCTTGACGATCTGAAGCAAGTACTGATGGAAAACCCATTAAAAGTCCTATTACATTTTTTGAAATATAATTTTTCTAATGCCCAGATTAAAAATTTTTCATTTCATCTCTATTATATATTTTTCCCTATTGTATGCAGAAGGCCCCAGAATTTTATCAATCCTAACAAAAAATGTTCAGGGGTACAATTATGCTTTTATGTCTATATGTTCCTAAGAAATCGTACTTTTTATGACTTTTAGCGGCGCCAAATAAATTTTTTCTAACGTACACAAAATGAAAGTTTTGTCCTTTGTATTAGCTACAATTTTCACCCATAAAATGTTTCTCAGAAACTAATATGTATATTCAAAAAAAAAGAAAACTATGAAAACCTAAATATTTACTTCAATTTGATGCTCGCAATCTCTAAATTCTTTTCAATCTGAAGAAATTAGGAGAGTATTTTCTCAACCAAAGAAACAAAATGTCGCGATACGGCCGCTGAAAAAATAAAAACAAGTGTTTTGTGAACCACCCTAATACGCACCACTGAGTTTTGAGTTGAAGTGAAAAGGTTTATTGGCTTTTCTTTTGAACATTACAATATTGATTTATTTAAAATATATAGAAATTGGCTTGTAATAAAATAAAGTAAGAATAAATTCAGTTAATTTTCAGTTTTTATTCAGGAATATCACATACATATATTTTTCATATATATATTACCACCATAGGTGGGTGTATCTATGATGTGCCTGGCCTTGTGGCCACGTTGCCACGTGGCCCATCCCTCTCATGCGAGTAAGTTACAGATACGCGTCCGTGGCCTCCTTCACCAGGAAGAATTATGCGATTTATGCCCGTTATTATTTGAGTTCCCGGAATTCTGTTATACATAACTTCAGGCTCGAGTCGATTACCTTCTCGACTAAGTCCTGTTCCTCCCGCATGAGAGAAATCCACATCCATCCTTCCAGAGGGTCCTGTACCGGGAAAAATTATGTGACTTATACCCGTTATTGCTCCAGTTGGAGGATCTCTCAAATAAGTAATTGTAGGTACAGACGGGGGTGCAGGACGATTAATATGATTATTTTCTGGATGACTACTTGGTTTTGATTCTGTAAGCAAAAAAATGAAGATTTGTGATGTTTTCGCATATACATTGGGAAAATAGCTGTGTTAGTACCGACGGCAGTAGCTGTGCCGTGATTCTTGACTACCCGAGTCTTGGACGTCAAGCACGGAGGGTGCGGTTAGCGCTCGGATGGGTGACCGTTCGTGATGTTCGCTTAGTCGTGAGTTCACTACGTTTAAATACTTTCAAGTGGGAGGTCCGACGCCGAGGATGGGTATGTGGTAATTAGAGTACTAAGGGTTGAGTCAAAGAGTTAATGTCTCTTTATCTCTTGTGAAAGGGAAGGGGGAGGGTTAAATATTTAAGAACCTCAAAAAGGTATGCCTGGATAGAAATAAAAAAAATATCTGTGTTAGTAATAAAAACAATTTTGAATTATTAATAAAAAATTTTCAAACAAATATATATATATGTATATAGGGTCGTTCTTTTAAAATTAATTTCGTACAACTAAAAATTATTCCTCTTGTTGAGAAAATAATGCCTGATTTATTTCAGATTTCTAAAATAATAATAAAAGGCCGCTCGAGGTCATTTCCTTGAAAAAATTTTGATTCATAAAAAATAACTATTCAATGTTTTTTGTTTGCCTAAATGAGATAAAATCAACATTTTTCGAAGAAAATGTCCTCGAATGACTTTTAATTATTATTATTTTTTAAATTTGCAAGAGATCAGAGTTCAATATTTTACTATAAAGGACAGAATCCATGAGTGTCTGAAGGAATCCAGGAATAAATAGAGATAGTCTAATCAAAAAGAAGCATTTTGAAAAATTGATCTTGAGCAACCTCTACATATTTTTATTTTAAATTGTGACAAAAGTCAGGGGTTACTTTCTTACAAAAGGAAATAATTTGAAGGGGTGTCAAATTAATTGCAAAATAACTGTAGTATTTCTGAATAATATTTGTATATATTATTGCACTCACCAACAGAATTAATTAGTAAAACCGCTATGGTATGTAGCAGAGTTCCAACAATAATATTCATTTTTTCTATTGAAAAATTTCGTAAGCTTGTCTGATACATTTTGAACACAATCGCTACCTTTTATACTACTGACTTCCCTGCAAAACCATGATGATTATCAAAATTTATGTCACTTTGATAATAGACGCAACGAAATAAAGTTTCAGCAAAGACAAGGTCTAATGAGTGCGAAAGAGACGATTTTATGGGCCCTCTGCAAGTGTCTCATTCATACTGGTGCCCTATTATTTTTAATATATAATGTAATAAAAATAAGTTTCCGTTTTGCTTTCTGAACAGTTTCTTCGTGTCTCATATAATTTTGTTGAAAACCGGAATTTTTTAATATTTCATAATGTTTTTCACTATTAAAACCAAAATTATGTGACTCATGAAAAAATAGTTCTCATAAAATTTGTAGATCTTTTTGAGATGAACAATTTTGCCTTTCAATATTTTTTTCGTATCTCGTATAGTTTTGCAGGAAAATGGAATTTTTTATTTGTTAACAAGCATTTCCGATGGATAAAACCAGAACCATTGGTCAAAAATGGCTGGTCATGAACTCGTCCTTTCTTTTTAGGTCTCAAACCAGTGTATGAAAGGGCAATCCAATCGGATCATTTCTTCGAAAGTTATCGTGTTCATAGACACCGACGTAAAATCAGTTTATTCTCAAACAGTGAGTCCGAAAACGTCGAGATTGAATGAAATCTGCGAAAGTCAATTTTCACATAAAACCAATACCTTCTCATTGAAATGAGAATGCAAAAATCTGTAATTAACTAAAATTGAAGAAAACATGTTTTTCAAAGTTTTCAAAAAATTTTATCTTGCTCAACAAATTTCTTCAAATTTGTAATTTATGCTTCTTGTTCGCTACTAAAATCTGTACCGAAAAATAATTCGTCATAATTTTTAGCACGTTTGTTAAAACTTATGAATTTTTGGATTCAAAACCTGAAAGAAGACATTAACCGATTTCAAAACTTTAACTTTTCTTCGTTCGGGTGCCAAGGCACAACTTTCTTTTGCTTAGTGCTCAGCTAAAATGATTCGTAATTAGATACTTTCAGTTTTAAATATTAATATTTTGATATTTTCTGGAGTTGAGAAGTGCATCTTATGCCAAAATTTTTTTTTTCGACGCATAGACGATTTTTAGTCGCATAATTTAACATAATAATCAATTTTCTGCGCATAATCGAGACATTTTCAACGTCACAAAATACTTTCCTTACACATGAGGGTGGTTTAGGACATATGCTTTTTATCCAAAATGCTTTCAGTGATTATTCTCCTCGAAATTGATGGAATCTCCATAGTGAAAACTGTAACGAACTCAAAAATTAATTTTACTTTTCTTGAAAAAGGATGTTTTTTTTTATTTCTAGGGATAAATTTCCAGCTTTTCTACAGTGTTTAATTTAATTACATTTTATTTAAGGATTGTGAATGATTCTTAAGCACATACATGCACACACACACACATACATGCATTATTTAAAAAGTAATTACAATTTTTAAGATCCAAATTTTTCATTTGTTTAAGAAAATAACTGTGTTTCAATAATTTCAAAAATGATCGTGATTAGTCTCCCAGCTGAATACAGTTGAAACGTGATGACATGGAAAATTTTCATATTTATCTTTTGACAATTTATATGATAAGCTACGAAATTGTTTGTTGTCATTCACGTTCAAAAGGAGTGGA
This sequence comes from Melikaiella ostensackeni, assembly GCA_032362435.1. Taxonomy (NCBI): domain Eukaryota; kingdom Metazoa; phylum Arthropoda; class Insecta; order Hymenoptera; family Cynipidae; genus Melikaiella; species Melikaiella ostensackeni. The sequence goes on along the minus strand of JAUMHM010084126.1, from coordinate 364 downwards.
GGTGAATAAGCAGAAATAGCGGAATTGAAAGCAAGTTTTTTTTTCACGACGTGGACTTACAAAGACAGTAGCGTAAATAGAAACGTGGAGGCCCCCTGCAACATTTTTGAAGAGGCCCCTTTGAAAAAAGAGCAGTTTATATAATACAAAGTATTCTCCTATTTTAATGAAAAGGCCGATTTGTAAATTGCTTACTAGTGAAGAAAATTTTACAATAAAGTTGAAAATAAAAGTTAAAAGTGTCATTCACAAATTACGTAAGGTGTTTTTTTGAAGTTTTCAACCCCCCTCCCCCATGTGAGATACCGCAAGGTTCGCTCCGATCCCCCCCCCCCCCAAAAACTTACTAAGGCTTTATGAACTA
>JAUMHM010084125.1:0-12676 GCA_032362435.1 Melikaiella ostensackeni | reverse complement strand
AATTGTTCTCTAAAAAACTGAGTTTTCGGGTTTACTTCGAAAACGGCAAAAGCTAGAACTTTTATGTCCAGAGGAAAAAGATGCGCAATTAAATTTTCTATAAGATTGCGTACTTTTAACATTCAAACTTGAAACTTGTTCGAAAAGTCTCCAGAGGCCAACGGCGTTTATTAGAAAAATTTATAGGCGGTTATAGAAACCGGCACATCAATTTCGTGAGTATTAATTCGTATTGCTGAATCAAGATTTGCGGTAGTCAATCGCCGCCACGTGAAAAAAACGCGAATATCTTTTTTCGAAGGAGCGGTAGTTATCGTACATGCATTAGATATCTTAACCAATTATTCACCGATTCGCATGAATCCTTTTGGATTCAATAAAAAATCGCAAAAATAACTTCTGCGCAAACATATTGTCAATTTTTTTAAAAACCGGACACAGCAGATTCAGAAAATATGAGAAATGTATTATTTTTAGAATTTCAGTCGACCTGTAGCCTAAAATATTTAACCGATTTGTCTAAAAATTCCAAGATGAATTGACTAGGTGAAGCTCGAGGTCAAATTTTTAGAAAACCTTGTTTTTCAATTAAATCTAGAGATATTTCACTTTTTATGCCCAAATGGTGATTTTTTAGCATTTCAGTCGACCTGTATCCTACAATATTCGAGCGATTCGTCTAAAAATTTCAAAATGAATTGACTAGGTGAAATTTCAGTTGAATTTTCCAGGAATTTTTATTTCATTAATTATTTTTAGAGATATTTGACTTTTTATGCCCAAATTTTGATTTTTAAGAATTTCAGTCGACCTCCAGCCTACAATATTGAACCGATTCGTATAAAAATTTAAGGTTGAATTGAATACCTGTAGGTGACGCTCCAGTCGAATTTTTCAGGAAATTTATATTTATTAATTATTTATAGAGATATTTCACTTTAAATGCCCCAATTTTGACTTTATAGCATTTCAGTCGACCTGTAGCCTATAATATTCAACCGAATCGTCTAAAAATTTCAGGATAAATTGACTAGGTGAAGCTCCAGGCCAATTTTTCAGGAAATTTTAATTTATTAATTATTTCTAGAGGTATTACACTTTTTATGCCCAAATTTTGATTTTTTAGAATTTCAAGAATTTTATTTTATTATTTCAGTTGACCTGTAGCCTACAATGTTTAACCTATTCGTCTAAAAATATCAGGATAAATTGACTAGATGAAATTGCAGTCGAATTTTTCAAGAAATCTTGATTCATCAATTATTTCTAAAGATATTTTACTTCTTATGCCCAAACTTTAATTTTTTAGAATTTCAGTCGACCTGTAGCCTAAAACATTCAATCGATTCATATGAATATTTCAGGATAAATCGACTAGATGAAGCGTCAGGCGTATTGTTCAGGAAAATTTTATTCATTAATTATTTCTAGACATATTTCACTTTATGCACAAATTTGTATTTTTAGCCTTTCAGTCGACCTGTAGTCTACAATATGCAACCGATTCGTATCAAAATTTCAGGATGAATAGACTACATGAAGAGTCAGGGTTATTTTTCAGGAAATTTTGATTTATTCATTATTTCTAGACATATTTCATTTTTTATGTCTAAATTTTGATTTTTTAGCATTTCAGTCGACCTGTAGTCTACAATATTCAACCGATTCGTATCAAAATTTCAGGATAAATTGACTACATGAAGAGTCAGGGTTATTTTTCAGGAAATTTTAATTCATCAATTATTCCTAGAGATATTTCACTTTTTATGCCCAAACTTCAAGAATTTGGTTGAAATTGTTTTTTTTTTATTGACTGAAAAATATTTCATAGTTCATAGAAAGTTCAACTGTTTTGTTGAAAATTCGTCTTTCTGGGTTCAAAATGTAACTATTTTGGTAGAAAGTTAAACTATTTTGTTGAAAATTAACTTTTTTGTTTAAAATTCACATTTCCGGGTTGAAAATTTAACTGCTTAGTAGAAAATTCATCTGTCTCAAAACTTGAACAATTTGGTTGAAATTGCCTTTCTTTCTTAACTGAAAAATCTTTCTTGGTTAAAAATTCAACTCTTTTGATAAATTTAGTGTTTTTGGATTGAAAATACATCCCTTTTGGTTCAAATTCTTATTGTGTGGTTGAGAATTTGATCATTTTGTTGAAAATGTAACAATTTCGTTGAAAATTCATCCTTTTTCAGTTGAAAATTCGTCTTTTAAGTTGAAACTTCATCTGCTTTGTTAAAAATTCATCTTTTTCGGTTGAAAATTCAACTATTTTGGTAGGAATTTCTTCTATTAATTTTTTGGGGGAAAAATTCAACAGTTTGGTTGAAAATTTATCTTTACTTGGTTGAAAGTTGAACTCCTTTTTAAAAAATTTATTTTTTTTCTGCTAAAAATTCATCATTTTGGATGAAAGTTCATCCCCTTGGTTGAAAATTTATCATTTTTAGTTGAAAATTCGTCTTTAGTGGTAGAAAAATGTTATATTTAGATAATTTTACTTGAGAATTTGATAAACAAATATTTCAATCCGTGAATAAAGAATTTTTAAGAAACTGGATTTTTTCGACAAATTAATATTGAACCAATGGACTCTCACAACCCTCAGTGGACTCTCACGCTGTCTGTATGGAATTTATGAGATAAAAAAAAATCCCAACTCTGATCATATTCGGCACAGTTATTTACATACAGAAAAATATTAAAGAAATTTCCCTTCTGAATACGTTTTCTTTTTAAGTATTTTTTACACTCCTTTTCGTTAAGAAAACTAATTTTTGACTGATTTAAAAAGAATAATTTTTTAGTACTTGTTTTTTATTTTTGGGAATACTTTTTTCTTCAGACAGGTACTTTTTTGATACTTGTTTTAGGTTCCATAGAGCACTTTGAAGCCTGTTAATACTTTTCTGACACTACAAATTTTGACCTTTGGTTAGTTCAGGCTTAGAAACAATGAATTTTTGTTAGAATGACACTTTTTTGTAAGTTAAACTTTAAAATCTCAGGCATTCCATGTGGGCTCTCGCAGGGGGCTCTAGTTGTTGCCCTCAGGCCACAGTTTACGAAAAACGAACGATTTTTTGTGTAATAAATAGTCTTTTGTGTCAATTAGTAACAATTTCTCGTTCAAATATGCAGTCATTGAAAACAAAAATAATTTCAACAAATTTTGGTGCGCGTGCGGAGTGTCTGTCTGAAAAATAGTTATAAACGTAAGTTGGTCAAAAAGAAAAGAGCAAGTCTGATGAGATGCTGATCATGAGTTCAAGTCTCGGTCGAGATGCTTATATTTATATATTTTTATTTTAAGAATTTCGTATACATATTAACAATACATATTTATTAAAATATGCTCAAAAATGATGAGGAGACAATTATTACAGGTATTTTTGAAAATTAAAAATGTACCGTCGGACAATTACGAGGGGCCCAGGGAGGCACCTCGAGGGCAACTATAAGGGCAACCATGAGGGGAGCCGGTGTTGGATCCTCATGGATTAGCATGTCGTTTCCATGAAGGGCCACGCCTGGATTGCTCTCATGGGCCCCTTATGGCCTGAGGGAAATATATGATCGCCCCCTGCGGGGGCCCACTCCATTTTTCCACACAGAATGTTCTTGAAAAAGATATAATAACAATCTTGAGATGAATTCTCATTATTTGATTTGTAAGGCAGTCTTATAATAGTGTCCAGAATCCCCACGTAAAAAAAAAGTAGTTGAAGATTTTTTACTCTTGTTTTGCACGATCGTTTGGTAGTACAGTAAAGTTTGAACAATAGCAGAGACATTAATTATACGTTTGTTTCGTATGCTAAACACCTCGTACTATCACGTACAAGCTGAACCGCCCTCCTGTTATCATTTTATCTAGCTGATGAGAGTAAGAATATCACTTGTTAACTATGATTTATTTTCATATTTGAGCAATATGCATTATGGTGTCTCGAATGAAAAAAGATTTTTCTGATTTGTGGGGACACCCCCCACAATGCTTCCATTTGGTGCAAAAACAGTTGTAAATTTTTCTTTAATTTTTTGCATAGAAGCAAGTACGTTATCACGGGGGTTAAACCACCCCTGAACATAAATAAAAACAATAATATGAAAAACTGTGAAAATGTTGAAAATTCACCCTTGAAAATAAAGAAGAACCCTTTTAGGACACAAAAATTAATTTTCGAGCTCCTACAGTCTCTAGTGTGGAGATTTTTTGAATTGCAAATGGAATAAATACTCGAAAAAAATGGATACAAAACAGTTGTCCAAAACCACCCGCGTGGGCAAAAAGCTCCTTTGAAAGTTTAATCATAGATTTTCCAAATTAATTGAACAAATTTTATATAAATTACGTACAAAATGGTCTCTGAAAAATATTTGAAAAAAACTTGAAAAATCTTACTTTCTCATAACATGAAACAATTTTTAAGGAAAACAAATTAATTCTCGAGCTTTTTACAGTTTTCGATATCGACATTTATTTAAATTCAAGTAGAATAATATTACTGCAAAAACTGTTGAATGCGAAACAGCTCTTATATGGAATTTATATGAAATTTGTTAAATCTCATAGGATAGTCTATGATTAAACCTTAAAAGGGTTTTTTTTTTACCCATAATGATGGGTTAGAATAACTGTATTGTGTCCACAATTTTTCGCAGCAATTATTATACTTGTAATTCAGGAAATGTCTGTAATGAAAAGTATTAAAAAATTAAAGAATTAATCAAGGGACGTAAATCTTGATAGTACTCGTAGTTTTAAATACGTATAGTATATAATGCAACTTTTTAAAATACTTTTTTCAGAGATCACATCGTACATAATTCATACGAAATTTGTCAGAATAAATCGAAAAATCTGTAATGAAACTTTCGAAGGGGGTTGTTTTTTACCCATAAGATTGCTTTGGGACAACTGTTAAGTATCCATTTTATTCAGTATTTATTCCATTTGAAATTTGAAACTTTTATCCAGAAGTGATACACCTTTCCAACTCTGAAATTAATGCATTTATTAATGCAACTTATTTTATTTAATAAAATAATAGAAACGTCTTGTCGTTTGAGCCACCCTACTAAACATGATTAATTTAGGGCATATCGAAATAAAAGTTCTTTATTCGTAGTCCTAATAGGGATGAAAACTTTCTATTAGGAGTCAAAAACACTCCCTCAAATTTTCATTAAAATTGTTTGTCTTTAAATGAGAAGAAGTGTGTCGCTTCTAGTGTTTGTCGATTATTATGGTGGGTCGAAAATAAAAAGTTCTGAAATACGAAATCGATTCAACAAGAATTAGTAGCGTATTGGGATCCTAAGAAAGTAAAACTAATTAGTAATCGATAAATATGCAGCTTGGTTACCCACACTCAAAAAAAATGTTTAAAAAATTTCTTGTTTGCAGAGTTCTTAAACTTCCTTGAGTTAATTTTTTTTTTACATTCCTGAAGGCAAAAACGTCTTCTCAATTTTTCGCCGATTTTATTCAACTATTTTCTGAGAGATAATTTCCATTCAATTCACCCCTGTTTGTGGAAAAACTTTATAACATTTGTGTAAATAGAAGATTTTTTTGGTTACTTAAAAACATTCCAATGATAAAAATGCACTAGAAAAAAATCACTAAGACCCACGAATCGAGATTGGAATTATTTGTAGCCAATTTTCAAACTTCTGATTTTACTATTCAATGAAAAATTTAACTCCAGACAATTTAAAAATTTTGCAAACAAGAAATTTTTTAAACATTTTTTTCGAATGCGGGTCACCAAGCTGCACATCTACCGATTTCAAATTAATTATCCTTTTTTTATACGATTGCGCTGCTTTTTTCCGTTTTATCGATTTCGAATTTCAAAATTTTTTATTCTCGACTCAGCCTAAAATGACCAAATAGAATGTTCCCGAAATTATAAAATTGCCGACAATGTCAAATTACCTGTAAATGTCAAAAATCAAAAACTGTTTCAATGATAAATGAATTATAAAATTAGGAATAACAAATAAATTCAAAATGGGTTTATCAAATAAAAGTATTTCATCTCATCAATTACTCTTTATTTTACTTTTTAATTATTTTTTATTGTTTAGATTTGGGAATTTCCCTGTGTCGGCAAGTTTAGTTTCGGATATATTATAATGTCCGAAATTTCATTTCGAGAATTTTTTATTATCGTGAATCTCCAAATTCGGTAATATAATAAACTGTCAGGAACTTTATTATTCAGGAATTTTTAATTGCGGGCAATTTTCTAGTTTCGGGAATTTTCGATTCCGAATTCTTTCTTTTTCGGGAATTTTAAAATGTCGGGAATTTTATTTTTCGGGATATTTCAGTCACCCCTGAAGATGTATAGTTTCAATTCATTTAATGGAAACCAAGCCAAACAGTACAGTTTATTATGAAAAGCTTCCATTTTTCTTTACAAAAAATATTAAAAATAAAAAAACGATTTCAAATGCGAAAACTCTTTGAAAAACATTTTTTCGTACAAAATACCTAAAAAAATTTTTTTGTGTGTGTAACAAGTTATGTAAGTTGAAAAAAATCCGTGAGATGATTGTTTGTCGTTTGTGAATCCGACATCGAGGTTCCCAGTTCACAAACGACAAATGACAAGTAGATCATTCTATTCCAAGGGACCTTTTCAACGTCCAGGTCATTTTTTTAGACACTTATCATTTTCAATTGTTAAAAATTTGCATAATAGTGAAAGAAAAATTTTTATAACCGGTTCCCATAGGTTGAATGTATGTGGAAGCTTTAAATGTGTCATCTCCGAAGCCTTTTTGCCATGTCTCTAACATGATTTTTGATTTTCGCGGCGTTTCTTTTTATTGGAACTTACTTACTTTTTAATTTTCTAAGTGGTACGCTCTGAAACAAGGATATTGCAGCTAAAATTTTAGGTACTTAATCGGTTTCCAGCACAAACTTTTCTTAACAATAGGAGCGTTAAAACTTTGTTTTCAGGCTTCACACAAAATAGAATAACATTGCATTATCTTGTTTAAATATGCTTAAACTTATTTAAATAAAGCTTTATCATCCATGAAATCAAAGTTGAGATCTCAATATTTATTTTCCACCTATATTAGTTTATGCACATAAGAAAAAGTTTTTTCATGATGCATAATTAAAATCAATATATTGTCGCGCGAAAAATTCCGACTCATCGCCGAAGCCTCGTTTTGTAGTGAATAACAAAATACTTTCCAATAATATGACCATAATACATTAAAAAAATGTTTGCATATTGAAAGATGTTATAAGAAAATTGTTTGACTTGATCGCGATGTTTATAATATTAGAAAATCTATGAATTTGGTCATCTCCGAAGCCTTTTCCATCTCCGAAGCATTTTTTCGCTGCGATTGAGAGAATTTATTTTGTTCGCAGTTACAGTATTATTCAACCATAATACGGATGAATATTTTGTTCTAATCAAGTAAGATATTATTCTCACAACTTGAACATGCATAGTTGTGTTAAATGAATAATTCAAATATAAAAAAGTAAATCAAATAGTCCCTCGTAAACTTTATCATGTACGTATTAGATTACTTTCTACAATATAAAAACGTTTTTTTCTAAAAGTGTTATTATTATATAAATATACAAACTTGAACGTAATAATTATGTTTTTTGACCAAAAGAAATTTAATTTTTACTATTCTTGTTTCATCCATGCAGAAAAAACACATATTTCATTTATTTCAGAGCCTTAATTGGAAATTTTCTTGTTCTTTGTTATTTTCACCTAAAATTTTTTCTGAATATTATTCATTTTCATTTTTTTTTATTCATGAAACTAAATATGGCATTAAAACCCCCAAAACTCCTCGCATATCAATTTTCATCAAAATCGATTGAAAACAAAAAAATTACAATTGGTGAGGTGCAAAACTACCCCTGAAATGTCAATATTTTTGAAAATTAATTTTGCAGAAATCACTTTCTCAGTTTCGGAGGTCGTATAAATTCATTTAAGAAAAAAGAGGCAAAAGATCTAAAAAAAATTTTGACACAAAAGTCAAACTGAAAATGGTCCCTTCAGTAGAATCACCCAAATATATCAATCTCAAAATTTTCGTTAATTTAAATTGTTTGACCAATGAATTTCTGATTAAAATTGAAAATACTGTATTGTCCTTGCACATTCAAGCTAAATCAAATACTTGGAATTTATTAGTTCACAAATCGCACTGGAAATGGTATTAACTTCCGCCTTGTCGGAACAGCAGTGGGAATCAACATGCAGTGTTACTTCCGGACCTTTCCTATAGTTACACTAGGAACCCTCATCATCTTGAGATTGGTTCTTGAGACACATGCGAGCATCTTGAACTTCACAAGTTTCGACCTCGGTCTCTCCTATTATTTCGCGTGTCGAAAGACAAACATCTCGAGTATGTTGGAAGTTCGTAAATCAGTTGTCTTCTCGCTAGTGTAAATTTCCACAACACTCTAGAAGAAAGGTGCACTTTTTCTGGATTTAAAATTTGTTACGCTAGATTTTCTTGTGGCAAGAATAAATCACTTTCTTTTCATAGGATCGAAAAAAATCTACTTTCTTATGAAAAATTTTGATGTACTAAAAAAGAACACCCAAAAAGTTCACAATTCAAAAATAGACTTTTTGACAAAACATTTTTCCGGCTCATTAGAGACAAGTGCACAACAAGTGTACACAAACAGAAAGAAAAAAGAGGGAGAAAAAAGAAAGAGTCAACCAAAACCATCCTCACACTCTTTCCTTTCTCCATCCTTTTTATACTACTGGGGACCTAACATGTTTCGAAGCCAATTTAGACTTCCTCATCAGGGGAAAATTATAGGAAAACAAAACAGGTATAGGATAAATTACACACGTTTCAGAATCATTTCAAGCTGTAATAGAAAAGTGAAAAAATCAGATAATCAATAGACAATTTTTTTGTCTAGAAACATTGATTTTAATTGAATTTAGTATAGGCCAAACAACGTATCTTTACATTCCATGAGCTTTAATCCACATTCCAGAGCACCAACACTTTTTTTAAAAACAACTTTTTATTTAGATACTTATGCAGAAACACGAAAAACTCTAATTAATGTTTCATTCTTTATTTTTTGTATTATTTAAAAAAGGAAGAACGAAATCCAACATTGAGGTGTTCACTCTTTGAAACCAAGACGTATACTGACTATGCAGAGAAAAAAGGAAACACTGACGTTTTTTTTGAAGCATATTTGGGAGCAATAAAGAATGAAATTTATGAGTTCGACTCCTCGTTTGGGTTAGAGAGTGTGCATCGTCTAAATTAAACATTGGTAACAAACATTTTTAGGAAATTGTCAAAAGACTTAAAGGAATGCAATCAGAAAATCTTTTTCCCTCTAATTCAAGATTTACAAAATTAGTACAATATGTAATATTAAGGATTTTGAATGCTGAATTTCATTACTTTAGTTATAATTGAGTGTACATTCTTGTGGTAGAAATAATAAGTACAAAGAAGACATTTTCCTTCTATTAATATGAATATTTGATAAACTGGAATTTAGAGTAAATTTTTTGTATTGAAAAATGATTTGGTTTTATAAGTACCAAAAAGATATTATAATTATATTTACAAAATCTTCAATAAAATCATGTAGAGTAAATATGAGAAAATAGAATTGGATACAAGAAACACATAATCATCTGAAAAATTAATGACAATAAAATATTTTTGAAACATAAATATTAAAATATTGTACACAATGGTGCATAAGGTATGCATATATTTATCCAATATAGCATCTTCCTCAGAAAATCTTTTTGTGGAGGTAACGAGGGTATAGTGTCCCTGAATGTATATAAAAACCCATTGGCAATCTCATTTTTTGATAAGTACCGGGTTACCATTCTAATTATTAAAACCAATGCAAATTGTAAATGAGGTAAGCTTAAATAGATACACAGAAACACATAATCATCTGAAAAAATAAAGGTTATGAATTTTAGAAAATAAATGTTTAAATCTTGTACACAATGGTACATAAGATATGCATATATTTTCAATATAATATCTTCCTCAGAAAACCTTTTTTTAGAGGTGACGAGGGTATTTGTTAGTAAGTAATAAATAAAATAATTGAAATTAAATTAAGTTTACAAAATATTTTATTTTCAGCTTTTTTAGAATATCTCCTTAGAGTATAAGTGCAAAAGAGACACACTTATGCAAACTGGGATTGCTGCCTCTCTTCGACCAATTGCAGTATATCAGAGGTTTGGAGAGTTGGGTCGCTCAGTCGGAGTAAGCTGCTGATAATAAGACCTCAAGTCTCAAGCTCAGTTTAAAGTAAATAAGTCATAAAGTTTTAGGATGTAGCTCTCTAAGGTAGAAAAGAGCAAAAAATACAGTTAACAGTTGGAACGAAGGGCGAAGTGGCCTCGCAGTTGAAACCTTAGTGTAGGCTCACAGTTTTTTCCCTTCAACATTAATATTACAAGAATCTCAAAAACATTTTATTGAGCTGAAAAAAAACTCTATGAAAAAACAAAAAAATACGTATATTTTTCGTCGACTCAACTAGATATATTTGTCGGCATCCATGAAATTCCAGACAGTCACTTATTTTCGAGTAGCATCTTCAAGGAAAGTAAATAAAGTTTGCGTATTGCTTAACAAACAACGTTACTTTACGCAACGATTTATTTTCCCAACTCATTTCTCCCACCTGAATGCTGTCAATAATTTTGTCAATAATGAGATAAGGGTCGGTATAAATACATGTAAAAAAGTCAACATCTTATCAGTTACAGCTCAAAGATAAATCAGTTCTTAATCTGGAGCAAAATGAGAATTTTTTATTGTACTCTCCTCTTTACTTTGATGATATTTATTCATTGTGTTCGTAAGTAGAATATAATATAACACTATATATATAATAATAATTTAAAATAATATAACATAATAATATAATATACTATATATATATATATATATATATATATATTATATGGTTCATATGGTTTAAGTAACTAAGTATCATATGCTCTCAACATAATTTCTGGCAACCTCATTTATGACATTCAAATATCTCAGAAAAATAAGTTTCACCTCGTTAATCCATCTGACAAATATGTGTCATAAATTAGAAGTGCAAGTTGAGACGCATGAATATTCCCCAAATTCTATTTTCCCTAATATTTATTTTACCTAAATCATTTGAGCAACTAGCAATTTGCTACAATTTTCATTTTTCCTAAAGCCCAATTTACCTAATTTTCAGTATTCTGTATTACCATTTGTCATAATTTTCATACTTATGAATTATCATTTGACATCATTTTTATTTTTCTGAAACACTATGTGACATAATTTTTATTCTTTCGAATAAGCACATTCTGATTGGATGGATAATTCCGCGAAAATTGAATCAGTCTATAAAGTTGCTGGGCGCCATTTTAGGATGTATGAAATTTATGTTACATGCAGTTTCGATGACATGGGGATTATGACAAATGGCGTTTCGCTTGAATGAATTTTAGGTTTTGTGCTCATTCAGAAGAATAACAATTATGTCACATAGTGTTTCGGAGAAATAAAAATGATCTTAAATAGTCATTCGGTATTATGATAATTATGTCAAATTATACTTAGGTAAAATAAAAATTATGTCGAATGGTAGTTCGGAGATATAGAAATGATGACAAATGATAATTCGGTAAAATAAAAATTACGTCTAGTGGCGATTCGAAAATATAAAAATTAAGAGAAATGGTAATTCGGAAGAATAAGAATTAGGTAAATCAGCCATTAGGATAAATAAAAATTATAGCTAGCTGCGATTAGTCTGTATACTAAAACATCTTGCAGAATAATAAATATTCCAGAATGTTCGTATACTCCTAAAGAAATTCTTCTTCATAACATAATTACTCCATCTAAAATAAGGCAACACATTTTTCTAAGAGGAGGTTAGAAGGCTTATGAAATTCCATGTCGAATAATCTTTAGTAGAGATATTTTTGACTTTCTAAAGAAGATTTGTCACGCAAGAAGCTTTTGTTTTCAAAATTCAAGAATTTCTCGAATTTTGTACGTCGACTTCAACTCGTGTAATGTCCTAGGGAAGCTGAAACACAAAATCTGAAACTTACAGGAAGCAATTTTTCAAATCATATCGTTTATTTAAGCAATTCAAGATTTAAAAATCTGCACGGGTTCCCAAGATATAACTACATAAAATTGTCCAATCGTGTCTGCGTCGAGTTTAACTCGACTAAAGCAGTAAGGCCAGTATTTGGTTAGTTTTCTCTCTTTCATTCTAAAAAATGTAAGAGCAAATATATATATATGAAGACAGTGCCGCTTTTTAAATTTTGATTGGCTGAAATTAAAGATAAAGTTTTGAAGATTGCATCCTCTAAATTTCAGGTTATGACACGAGATGAACTCGAGCTACAAAACTCGAAAAATTCTCGATTTTTTTTTTAACTTCTCACGTGATATATCCTTTCCTAAAAGTCCGAAATATTACCACCAGGGATCATTTGACGCGGAATTTCGTAAGCCTTTCAAATTTCTCTGAAACAAATGTTCAACTTTATTTTCGGTTAGTTATTGTGTTCTAAAGTCATCAGTGATTTTTAGTACCGCTCGCGCTAGCCATGTAGTTGATTTCCGAAGGTAG
>JAUMHM010084124.1:0-12678 GCA_032362435.1 Melikaiella ostensackeni | reverse complement strand
CTTGAACGGCCCCCAAGCAGTAGTTGATACTTCAGATCAGAATCTATAATAGAACCTGTCCTTTACATAGGCACACACACGCACACACACGCGCCCGCGCACGCTCATAGTAGATATTCTGGTAACCATCGATTTTCGACTATCAAATTTCGATACGTTTCTACCTTCAGGGACTCTTCCTAACCCTCTCTGAAATTACATGGACTGTTTGGACGAAAATAATCTAACAAAAATTTAAAAAAACGGAGTGTTTCAACTATATTCCTCTTCGCTAAAATGTCTCTCTATATGTAGATCCGAGAGCATAAATTTTTTCCTCTAAGCAACTTCACACCACCGTCTCTTACTCTAGCCAACGTAAACTGTCACTGGCTAGTGGGAGAGAGACGTTATAGTATGAAATTTATGCTCTCGGGTGTACATACATCAACATGACCAAATGACAAGGTTCCATCTCGGAAAGAACAAATGGAAAGGTGCTAACTCATGGAAACCAACTGAAAAGGTGCTGCAGAGTTGAAGACCCTAATTTTCCCAATACAATTTATTCATTTTTGAGTGTTGAATAAAATTAAACTACATTTTGGATAGCATCTATATGGCCATACGATTTATAAGTTTTTAGCTACCACTGCCGCTTTACTGAAACTTAATACAATTGCATTTTTCCTCTATGCATAAAATACTATATGTGACGCGCTACGAGAAAAAGCAGCTAAGCGTCCTGGAGTAGATTTTACAGGAGAAGGAAAAGAAGAGGCGAGGAGACGATTAAACGTACGTCGAACCGCCGATTAAAAACGCTTACTGTATAAAAACGACTGCATAAAACTTCATTCGGACTGCGTCCGAAAAATAATGTTTGGACGCTTAGGTGCTTTTTCTCGTAGCACGTCACATATAATGATAAATAAATGGATGACATTGTGACCAAATCTCGACATGTTGTTTCATTCATCTCCTTTTCACTTTATTCTCTTCTTTCCGCGGCTTTGCTGTACGAGCCAGAGGCAAATCAAAGAGGAGTTGTGGGCAAGTCGAAGGCGAGCCGAAGATGAGCCGATGGCAAGTACTGTAAATTTCACAAGAGCTACAACTGTCTACTTTCAGCACCTGTTGCACATGATATTTTTTGTAACAAATGCAACGAATTTTCGATTTCAGAAACAATAAAAACCAATTTTTCGAAATATTTGGAATTTTATGGTGAAATTTCCAAAAATTAACGAATATTTCAGGCAAATTTTGAATGTCAGAAATTGCGAGAAATTTTGGAAATTTTCGGTAAATTCATAAATAACCGAAAATTTCCAGAATTGGTCATTTATTGTAATTTATCAGTAATTTATGGTAACTTATCACTTCGAGTTGGTTCAATCACTATTCCATACTCACCATCAGTCTGCAAGTGTCAATTCATAATGAAGTAAGGTAATAATTCTGGTAGTCCTGGAAATTAATTTCAAATAGAAATGCGCAAGCGCAACACCTAAAAGAAGTAGGCTTGTTATGATAAATTCAATCTAATTAATCTTCCTCTTCTTTTTCTATTTCAGGTATGAATCAACGTAAACAACGTCGTGAACGAACGACGTTTAACAGAGCTCAGCTGGATGTTTTGGAGGCTCTATTTGGGAAGACTAGGTATCCCGATATTTTCATGAGAGAAGAAGTTGCCCTCAAGATTAAGTTACCGGAATCAAGAGTACAGGTAATATTATCATATATATAATAGCGAAAATAAATTATCAAAATTGCTAATCGTATGCACAAAGTTTACAACATAGTGACTTTCTCGAAAATTGTATTTTCCTTCTGATTATATTATCTTAAATGTTTCCTTTAATCACAAAAATAATTATCAGAAGAGTCTAGAATCAGTTTTCTAAAAACACAAATAATGAAATCAATAATGAGACTTAATGATCAATCTACGTACCATACCGGTACGTGAGTATATTTGACCCTTGTGGTATACTCTGGGGTGTAGGTACCCAATCTCCTGTCCTGTCCCCTTATAAATTAGGTTTAGGGCTCCTAGAGAACCGCCTTGATAGGATAGATGTAGGCAGGAAGATCTGGAGCTAAAGAATGCTGCAATTGGTGCATCCGTGAACCTTATACAGACGGGGGCATCAGACTTAATGGTCAAATCACAGTGTATTTTTGGAGCAGTTTCATTTGTTATATTTTTGCTATCCCTAAATATCTTTCTTTCCTTCAAAATCTCAGCCAATTACGCAATTGATTTCCTAATCATCTGGTACAAAGGGAACGCTAAAGTACTAAGGCTAAGCTAAGCTTAGCTCAATAGTGATTTAACGTATTTTTTACGTATCGTGCGTTGCCAACGTGTTTACCAGAAGCGCGTTGTTGTTGCTATATGTGACTTATTTTTTTACCTTTTCTTAAGCAATTTTTGAATATTTAGTCCGTTCCTAAATTTATATTTGAAAAAATGATGTCGGAAATAACATTAATTACGTTGTGTGTAAGCTTTGCAAAAGAGAACTAAGGCAATATTTTTAATAAATCAGTTCAATTAAATTAGAGTCAAAAAGTGTTTTCGCTACTAGCCAATAAATATTTGTCAACTCATTGCAAATCTTTGTGCGTTACACATGAACGCGTCATGTAACAAGACTCTTCCATCCAAAAAGCTTCGCGCTCTGGCATGCCCGTCCCAGATTTAAGGTATTTGCACACTGAGAAAAGTTCTCGAACCTCCCTTTCTCTAGAGTTTGCCATTGTTCCAGCTGGAGCATTGATAGATGAGCCGACGGAGTCTTTGACACTTTTATTGCGATTCTCATAACACCTTTATTCCCTTAATGTATAGCACATTATTATAAAATTCGAGTTATTTTAGCACACTTTGAAGAAAAATCATTTTTAATTTTCTAAAACTACTTGCGTCTTATCTTCAATCTCATCCCATTTGTAATTTTTCTGATAACTCGTAAAACTAACCAGAGAAAACAAACAAAAAAACATGAACTAATTGTGACTAAGTTTTCATAACGAAAAGAGAACAGCTCTCAATTTTAGGAGAAAAACAGAAAACTTTTAAGAATTTTATCCTTCTTAAATTAACAGTTTACGGTAATTAGGAAGCGAAAATAGAGACACTTCCGCCCAACTGCACAATCCAAAACCACAGAGAAACGCGAATGTTTATAAAAACTCATCACTTTTGCCTGTGGCAAAAGATGAGCCCATTGATTGATGCATAAAGAGATTTTTTCGCTGCAACTTTTTTTTATGTTCTTTTTTTTTGCTTGAAGAATCCCAAGAATTTTATAGGTCCCAAGATTAAGTCCCCAGGGGCATAGCATGCAGTCGGACTGCAAAGCATCAGCGTCGTGAAAATGGGACAAAAGCGAGGAAAGTCGGTCCTGGAGTTTGCGTACGAAGTTAAGCCGTTGTGAATAGCGCGCAACTGGGCAGGGTACCCGCACACATAAAATATGTACACATGCACACAGGCATACGCGCGCGTACATGCATAAGTGTATGTAGTGTGCAGAGTAGTCATGCAGTCATGCTCGCTCTTGCTTATGCGTACCTCTGTCTGCGTCCGTGTACACTTGCCCATCTATACGGTTACCAGAGTGGGATGAGGGAGTGCCAGGAGCTATACACATATGCTGGTATAGCCACATAGAAATGCAGGATATAGCGCACAACATAGTTGATTTGTTCGTGGATTATAGCCCCTGCGCTCTCCGCCAGATACGTCCTCACGAGAACACCGCAGCTGCGTTATTTCTCTATGTCTGTCAGTCGGTTTGCCCGTTCGATGTTCATCCGTCATTTTGCAAACTCCATTTGAGCGAATCTTTTTACACAAGCCATAAAAAATCAACCGTTAATGTATTGTACTGGAAAATGTTCATGTGAAGATGTCTCCAAACTATAAAAATAATAAAATCTTCGAGGCGTTGAACATATTGCAATTTAGGTTTTTTTTAGTAGGGGAGCGCAAAGAAAAACAGTGGGATCATTTTTGTTGCAGCTCATTTGTTATGTTCTCGAGATCAGATTTTTTTTCTCGAAATGAGAATACTTTAAATGTGAAACTGTAACATGAACACAGCTGCATTCTCATTCTCCGATGATGCAGAAAGGTATATCTAAAAAATTATTTATACAATGCGTTTTTATTCCTAAAATTGAGCATAATATGCAAGGGGTGACTACACACAGATGCATAATGAAGGTGCACAGAGCCTCAAATGTCACTTCTCTTAACTGCTTAATAAAAACTATTTCTTCGCTCCACTTTTGCAGGGTAATTTTAAAATGAACTTCCATATACGTAGTTTAAGCTTTTCTGCTTCTAGGGTACATATATTTTTGAAAGGATTTATACTGAAGGATTTATTGTTTAAAAACATATCGCGAAAATAGTCAAAATTTAAAAGTTTTGTTAAGTAATGAATATCTCCTGGAATAATGGACATTTTTTATGTTTCGGGGCTCATTTTGAAGATAAATTTGCTTAAAATATCCGTGATGTGTCAAGTAAATTTTATTCTGTCAAAGTCTGAACATGAACAAAAAATTCGCAAAAATTCAAAGTAAAATAATTTATAAAAGAAATAAAAATAATAATTCTGCTGTATATTTTAAGAGCATTTAATGAATTCTGTACATTACTATCAAATTCATAATTATTTCAAATCCTCTTTTGCTAGTAGGTATAAATATTTTTTGAATTATAACGACTTTCTTATTCTGAGCTCAGATTTTGGCTGATTACAAATCCGAAGGCCGTTTTATACAATTGGCTCTAGTTTTTACATAATCTCAAAAATTTCGAATTTTGGTGAAAATTTCATTATTTTTCAGATGATATAATTTTTCGATTTAAAATCAGGAAAAGAGCACAACTAAACATGTTTCTGCGATAAATATAGAAACAACTACCATTTTAGGTCAACTGCTGCACAAATGTCACTAAAAGTCGCAATACACGAACTTTTTTGACTTGAACCTCACAGTCAACACATTAAATTCTTATACGGAAATCAAACGTTCAGTGAACAAGTTTTTCACTGTCTTTGTGGATGAAAGAACAGTTCAAACAAATGCAAGCGCTTCTAATAAAAATCTGGCTACAGACAGTATGGTATACACAGTAAAGATGGGTTTTCTATATGTACATGTGCAAATCAATTTTCACCAAAGAATGGAAAAATATATCAAACAAGATTTGATATTAATTTATATCTTTTTATTTTTTGATAATAGTTCAATTTAATTAATATAAGTTGTCATTGTTCATACCTCTAATTTTCCTCTAAATAATCCCTGATAATGGTAATCTACATGGGCTTCGAAACATGCTGGTTCCCTAGAAGTATAAAAAAGTGGAGGAAAGAATAAAGAAAGAGTGAGAGGTTGGTTTTGGTTGACTCTTTTCTTTCTCTCCCTCTTTTTCCTCTCTCTAGTGAGCCGGAAAGGAGGTAGTTGGAAGTCTAATTTTTATTTGTGAGCTTGTTTTTGTTCTGCTTTTGGTACATTAACAAGTTCATAAGAAAGTAGTTTGCATTTCGATCTCAATACACACTTCCAAATAGAATTTATTTTAAAAAAAATTTTTCTTGTTCAACCACTGTACGAAGGGTATTTATGAAGTTAGCAATTTTTATAAATGTGTGATTGTTTGGATTATCACTTCTTTTGATTTGAAAAATGGAATAATCTGAATGGGTTGGTTCTGAATCAACTAAAAGAAATGTACTACAGTATAAAATAGTATAAAAATGTATAGTGTCAATGCAACTGTGATCGCCGCATGATGCATCACGCCCGTGGTGTTTCGGGATGGTTTTCAAATTTGGCGGATGTAAACCAGATGGTGTGCAATTTGCACCTCGGTACGGATACATAAACACCAGCAGTTGCTGCCCTCTTCGGTGAGGAGGCAATGGCACAGCCAGGAGCCGCGGGCGGTTGGGTTAGAATTGGGGTTGCTGCTAGCTCATGGTGGCTTTCAGTTTGCGCCTTATCGCGAAGGGGTGTCGCAATGTGAACACGGGGTGTTAATGGGCTGTCTTCCTTCCCGCTTCGAGGATCGCTTTTCTCGCAGTTGACACGTAATGTTTGTGTGTTTAAGAGTAATGTCGAAATCAAACCTCTTTTATTTTTAATTGCAAGTTTTCATTATTTACCTTTAACATTAAATAAAACTTAAGAGTTCTGTTTTGATAAAGTGTATTCAGAAGGTTGAAACCTGATATAATCATTTTCTTTGTAATGTTGTGGAAATTAAAAAAGTATTCACAGATTGCTATTATTAATGCTGGCCACCGTAAATATTCGACTCGCAACCGATGATTGTGATCGAAAAATATTATGCACACGAGTGTAGTACTGGGAGTCGTATGCGATGAGATAGCCAATAATAACGACAACTGCAACGATAATAACAATAACAACAACGGGATCCGATTTCAAAGGCGTGCATAGATTCATAGGATCGTACCCCTAGCCACATTGTACGAGGATTACAGAGGGTGTGCACGAGGTTGCGGCATGCGAGGGGGCTTTTTTTCCCTCTATTCTCGTTTCTCCGCCCTGGTACTTATGTAGACTCTACCTACCGCACATATATACGCATACTTTTTCCAGTTGTTAGTGCACGAATATATACAGATGCAAGTACAGGGATCATGTATGTTTGTTGCTACAGTCATGCCACAGTTCTTGATTTGAACCACACTGACAATTACACGAGAATTCATCGTATAGTGTAGGGTTTCGTTTGACTGTATAGGTTCCACTGAAGTGTCCCGGGGGTGACTCGCCTGAGTACCCAGATCTCTCGTTCTCCCTCCTTTATCAGGATGTGTTGTTATTGTAGCGATTTAATGGAATGTTACGCCCATCCGCCCGCGATTACTTTCTTATTGCACCGATTAACTCCCATTCCGCATCCAGCCTACTGTATAGATATATAAATATACACATTTATGCTCATTCTTGGCTTTGTTCATATCGATATTATTATCAGTAGAGAAAACATGAAAATAATTCCTATAATAAATATACAACACTAATCTTAATTTTATCTGTGCTATTTTTCTGTTATCAGGTCTGGTTTAAGAACAGAAGGGCAAAATTTAGACAACAACAGCAGCAACAACAGCAACAGCTAAACGTCGCACAAAGACGACCTGCCTCACGGTCTTCTTCAAGCAGCAAAATTGCCCCAACGCCAACGCCTCAAAGACGGACTCCGCCCGTTTCACCACCGCGTGCCAAAGAGACCCCGGGTCTAAATTCACCATTACCAGCAAACTCCTCGTATCATAATGATTATGGTTTTACATGGAGTTCGGCTTCACCAGGTGCTGTTGATCCCAGCCAATGTTACGCCAGTCAAGCTTACAACGGCTATCAGAATCCCTATGCACCAGGAGATTATTACCAGTCGCAGATATCACACATGCATCACACTCCACAGAGCAACTATTGTCATCCGCAATATCATCACAACGTGACCCTGACTTCTCATTTAGCTGGTCACCATAGCAAATAACTACCCGTGTGGAGCTGGTCTCCCGAAATTCAAATGTTTCAAATTTTTTTTTTGCAATCATTTCAACGTCATGTGTACTGTTTGTACATACACTATTTTTGTTTGTACCCTTTTGGTTACGAAATTAGGGGCAACATTTATTTCGGAGAGTTAACTTCAGTATAAATGTTTCAAATTTCCTTTTTTCACACGTTTGTACAGTTTGTACACCCAATATTTTCGTTTGCACCCTCTTGGTTACCAAGCTAGCGGCAAATAAAAATCTCGTACCATCCCCCCGTATTAAAAATTTTTCAAATTTTTTTTTTGCAGACGTTTGTACTATTTGTTCATCCGATATTGGGAGCAATCCAATTACTAGAGGCAAATTAAAATGTCATGTCATCCCCCGGAAATTTAAATCTGCCCTCTTGGTCACCAAGCTAGGGGAAAATCTACGTTCTTTTTACGGTTATTATTAATTTTTGTTACTGATAATTATTTATTGTATTAATGTTGCTACAGGTTTATGTTAATTTTGTTGCAAGTTTGCAATTTATTTTGAGTTTAAAATATAGTTCATAATTTGTACATACTTGTGCCGCCAATGTGACTTGCCGCCAATGTGACTTTCTGCCGATGTGACTTACCGCAAATAAAGTAAAACCTTAATAAAAAAATGAATTAAACCTAACTTATGTTGTTTATCCTCTTGAAATTGTGCAACAGAAGATTGTGTTTGTAATTCTCTTGAATACACGGCAGATGCTGGTGCACTGACTCTGTTATTTCAACTTGTTTTTTTTTCTGGACAAACAGAAAGTACGTATTTTTCCAATAGGTAATTCTTCTATTAATTTGGTCATTTTTATAAACTGACTTTGAGAGTTGGCTATCAGCGTATCGATGTGCCATGTACCATGTATTAATTTTAACAACTGCCCATTCATATCTTCATATTCGTAACAAGAATAAGCCCACAGTAGTCCCAAATTCCGAACACAGTCGGCCAAGTGCAATAACTGATGAATGTTTATAGATTTGTTCTACTGAATTCCGTATAGGGTTTCAAATTCCCAAACAAATCTATGCAGCAGATTATCTGCTACTTGTATTCCAACCTCTGTGACTTTATCAAAACTTAAAATAGATATTGCTGTCACTAATCGCAAGTAATGCTCAAGATAATCTACACGCATTATATCTTCAAACACAGCAATCGAGAAGTAAAAAAAGAACATCTTTAGTTCTGACGTTTTCCAGTGTATTGAGTTTGCTACTGAACGCGGCATACGATGGATGAATTTCGGTGGTTTAATACTTGTTAATCGAAAGTTAACAATATCAACAAAATTATACAATGAAAAAACGTAATCTCGATAGCTAACATCAAAAAGTAATGCAACAATTTTTTTAACGGCACCACCATCAACACCATATGCGATCAATGCCCATGCCTCCGACAAAATCTGGCATAATTCTTGACAAAGTGGAACAGGTTTGTTTAGGCGTGCGTTATAAGCATCTTCAATGCACTGAGCTGATGTTCTTAGCATTAAATTATTTTCGTACGGATAGACATGCACGTAACTTGTCGGTCCAACTTGTTCACTTCTACCTGCGCACAAACATGAGGGACAGCCATGTTTGCCATTGTATTGAATAAAATTCAAACATTCACATTTCGCTGGAAGATCACAGGTTCCTATTAAAACTAATCCTATTACAATAATTGCATTATTATCGGGAAGATCAATTTCAACCCCATTAGCCATTCTTTCTAATTCTGGTCGAAATTTGTAAAGAAATGTGTTTGTATTAGGTTTCTTATTACCGTACCAGAAACCGATAAGCAATGTATTCTGTCTTTTTTTTCCTATCTTTGAACGGTAATTCATTGATTGATAAATATACAGGCCATATACTGATACTCGGTGACTTAAATATTGGTATGCCTTCAGTATACAAGCTAAAAGAAATGTTGTGAGAATCACTAAGGAAACTATTATTAATTCATGTTTGATATAAGCTTCCATCATAGATCTCCGATATAATACCAGAGACATGTGGTCTTTGAAACCTTAATTGAAGAAGATCGTAAAATCCAGGCCTCGCATACATTTCTTTCAAGTGCTTTATGAATGGTAATTTCACAAGATATGGGACCATCCACAAATCACGTGACGCTAATTTTTGTAAAAATTGACCCCCGCCCCCCTCGCGTCACGTGACAACATATTTCTTCACCCCCCTTTTTTTCTAATGAATAAAAAATGACTTTATGCATAGAAAGAACTGAATTTTGTTACTTTACAGCAAAAAATACAACACTTTAAGATATGATTGAAAACAGTTTCGGCATTTCTCTGCTTTTCTTCTTCCCAAACTGATTCTATATAATTTTTGATTGTTATAGTGTGAAAACGCACGTGAATTGTTAAGACAATTTGACTTTGACACGGTCAATCAGCAATGGGAGTACGCGCGTGAATTGTTGTGACAACTTGACTTCGGAATGGTTTTTTAGCAGTGCGGAAACGCACGTGAATTGTTGAGACAAGTTGACTTTGAATTGGAATTTTATTAGTTGACAAAAAATTAGTGGAATCCCACTATTTTAATTTGTGATTTAGTAATTTACTCTCGTATCAGTGGAATTCAATCTACCACCAATTAATTAGTCATCATCTCATTTGTCAATTTCTACTAATGTGAGTGAGTGATTTTCTATTAATTCAACTAAGAGAGCACACACAAAAATTTACCTTGCCCCAAAAAGCCATCAAACTATTTTTTTTCTTCATTTGCATAACCGCAAGTTGAGAGAGTTTTTTTTTGTAAATGATGAAAATCTCCATTGTTTTTTATGAGTTTCCAAAAGGTTGTGCACTAGTTTTGCACTTCATCTTTTTTTCTTTCAGGAAATGCTAACTTATATTTAATAAACAAGTCTTGGAACAACTTGTTTTTATCCATTTTGTTTTAACAGAATGACATTTTTTGGTTAACTTCAGAGTCATTTAGTGGAGCGCGGTAAAATATTAAACATCGGCTGATCAGAGTTACAGCACATGTTGGGCAGACATCATTAGCCAATCTTAAATCTCGACTGCACATAGTACAATAATAATGCTTAGTAATATTTAAATATTTTTATTATTATTAATAATAATAATAATAACAATAAAAATATTTATTGTTCCCGTGAGACCAAAATACTTTTTAAATTTGTATAAACTATTCCTTAGCAAACCTTCACGCAAGCAATGCAATTCTAAAACTATAATAATATCTTCTGTGCACATCATGGTCAGATTATGATGTAAAAGAAGTGCTAAAATTTGTAACATGCTTTGTCCCATGGTTATTTCGGCACCTTGATATAACGGTTGATTGCGATCAGTGTTATCGTTATTAATACGAATTTTAGGAATAACGTTAACATTATTCCTTTCTCGATCATCGCGAGGTTCTTCATTCTCAATATCCTATTCGTCATGTAGCTCTTGATGTGCTGCATAAAATATATCATTTTCATTGTTATTCTCCGCTCCTTCAAATACACTTTCATTTTCCTCCTCAGGTTTTCCTACATCCCTGTATAATTATATCAATAAATTTAATACATATAATATATTTTTTCACTTAATAATTTCAATAAGGATCTGTCACTGGAACGGCCCGTAACCTAGTATGTATTAATTAGTTACCAATATTCGTCTTTGTTGTCCTCATTATTTTCGTCAAATACGTCTTGAGCATGTCTTTGTTCTACATGTACTTCTTGATCATGTCTTCCGTTTCTGTTCCTGTCGGAGATGAATTGCTACTATAAAAACTCAGATGTTTCAAGTATTGTGAACTTTTCTTTTTTTGGTTTTATAAACGACATACGTATAATAAGAATTAAGAAGAAAATATCACCTACTGTCGCGAAAGGTAACTATTCCCCTTTGTGTAACTTTTTCGTTTCACGATAACCTGAAAATCTGGTCTTCAACTGCAATTTTTGTGAATAATTGATATTTTCTAGATTATATTTAAAAAGGACAATGTTTTTTTTTTAATTTGAATTTTTGTTATTAGTCAGAGTTTTGGAATTTTTTCTAATTTATGCTTGCTGCAGTTTTATGCACAATCTATTCCTTTAAGGTATCTCTATACTGGCAAAAAGAAATATGAGGCACTTTCTTTTTATTAGTTCGTGAAATCTCTTAATTTTTATTTCAAAAAGTAAATTTTTTGCCTCATTCAGGTACAAATAAATAAAATTTATTTGATGCCTTACAGATATACACGTAAATTAACCCTTCAACTTATAGGCCACGAACATATAATTAATTACCCCACGCGACGGTATATAAAATTTTAATTTACGGAAATTAAACAATTTTAGAATTGGAGTCATAAAAAAATAATTATAAAAATTGTAAAGCGCATCAACATTATTTACTTCATAACATAAGTACGTTACATCATTGTCAGGCAGTAGTTGTTCATCATTACTTTGTGGTACAATTTCGTCCAATTCCACGTTTTGACTTAAATTTCGTAATACGTTTTGTATTCGAACGTATTTATGCTTCTTGTTAACTTCTTCAAGAGATTTATGCGACATTATTGCGATTTAAATTATAATTGATTCTCTGCTGAAATACACAAAACTGATAGAAGACTACTATGCTACTTTTCGCGTTTCTAACCTAAAAAGCCGTTGTAAATTTAGGTTAGATTATGTACGGTATACATTTAAAAGGGACAAGAGAAAGAGGACACTTGAGTGTGAAGTTTAGGCATGTGGATACTATAATATTTGAAATATATCATTTGCGATATACCATTTTCAATATATTATACTATTTGAAATACTATTTGCAATATGTGTAGACAGTATTTGTGTAATAAGAATGAAGTTTTTCTTATTTCAAGCAGCGCTCATTATTCGACGCAACAGCAGCGCCTCATGGCGCTATATTACACGCTCATACACATACATGACACGCTATACTTTAGAAGCAAGTGCAAAGTAGTGCAAAATGCTTGTAATGGTGTATGTTGACTTGAGTACTAAGATTTGTTAGATGGCGCTGAATAAAGCATGGCCGCCGGTTTGAACCTTGGCGCGAACAAAATTCAAAGAATAGACGCAAAAC
>JAUMHM010084123.1:0-31327 GCA_032362435.1 Melikaiella ostensackeni | reverse complement strand
AGCCCAAAAAAAGCCCAAAATTCTGATGCAAAGAAATTTGGGAATTTCGGTTGTGGAGGTGCTAGCTTGATGGACCTAGACCAAACTGCAGAAGGCGTGACCTTCTCAGTATACAACACAAAACGATCACAGCTTCTTTTGTTCTGGCTTTGTTTTCATACATTCCTTTGAATGACCGAAATTTGGTGGAACTGAAGTTTTGGTTGCACATACCACCTTATGACGATTCAACCCGAGTAAAAATTCTTTGACTTGGTTCCGACTTGAATTGTCCCCAATCGAGACATACTGAAGACGAATTGAAGTCATCTTTCGATTTTTGAGACGGAGCCAGATTTCATTTCATGTGTTGAGACAAGTTTCAACGTCTTGAAGATATGTATAAGTCGGGCGTTTACAACTTGGAGACAAATGCTCATGTCTCGAGTCAAATTTTTATGTTTTGAGACTGTAAAAATGTTTCCCATAGTCCTATAGACCTAAAAGGGTCATCCTAACTGTTATAAAAGCTAATCCCTGTTTATGGTTGAACAATTTTATATATATTCAAAGAATATAAACAGTGAATCAATTCATTTGAGGATTTCCATTTGTATTATACTTGTTTGGAGGAAGTACCGAAATTGTTGGGAATTTTGACGTATTTGTTACGGTTGAGGAGATTCTGATACAAAATTACAATTTTAATCTTTTTTAAAGCAAATTTTTTACGGCTAGATAACATTCCTCGCATCTGGATGGTAGTTGAATGTATACTCTCAACCATGAACAATACAAATAATAATGTAGCCTCGGATAGGATTGACACTTTTGTTGACGAAAGGCATAATCTTGGAAAAGTTCCAGGCGATGAACCGAGACTGGGTGTTTGAAATGCTGGATGTGTAAATCATCGTAAGAAAAGGGAATCGCGGGATACAATGCGCGTAAGGAAGCTTGATATTTCATGCGAAGCGGAAACAAAGGAGAAAGGATGTGAGATAAGAAAGGTAGAAAATGAATGTGCATCTCCTAAATTATTATGGATTAGAATGAAAGTGAAAACCAGAAAGCTATTTTTTGTAGCATGTTATGCTACGATTGATGGTAACGGCAGTGATGTGAAAGATACCTTCTAGGACTCGTTAATAGTATATTACATTACGAGTAGTGTTAGGCACGTCTTTACACGTGGAGCTCAATATTTGCGAACTCGCCATAAAACCTCGCCGAAGGCGAAGTATTATGCCGAGTTCTGCAAATATTGAGCTCCACATGTAAAGACGTATCTAATCCTACGAGTGATGTACGATATTTTATTCGAAATCAGCATTCTATATGCCTGCAGGGCCGTCTGAAAAATGAGCGTCGGATAGCCCTTCACCGAAAAGGTGCGACTTTCAGTGCCATCTGGGGTCATTATTTTTCCCAACAGTAGGGTTATAGATAACATGTGCCTTATTCAGTGGTCATTTGTGGAACCATTCACGTGTCATTGTGGCGCTTTTGGAACTAATTACGTAACACCAGCTGTCACCATTCGGCAAAGGGCTACACAACGCTTATTTTTCAGGGGGCGTTGCAGGCTCATTGAATGGTGGTTCCGAATAAATATTGTTATAGGTGTTTGCACAAGATTATATAAATTTCATTACCAGTTTCAACGAATTTAGCAACTAAATTTGTTTCCTTGAACCGATTTATGGAACAAAAATCTCAGACTCACAGGCTGACGCCTACACTTGATGAAAAACGACTGTAGTAACATAAAGGTTTAATTCATAAAACAAAATATCCTTTACTAGCTACACTGTTAAAAAAATTTTCTTCAACGCATTGATCAGTTCTTTCTCTACTTTGAAACAATGAAGATCGTTTATACACTAGTCATCACCGTGGCGATTATTCTTGATTCTATCGGTGAATATATTAATAAACCTATAATTTTCAGTACGTTTTGGAGCTTTTCGCGCATAAGAATTCGTCCGATATAACCAGCATTCTATCCCAATTGACATTTTCTCCTAACTCTGCCTGAGCTTATCCGAAATAAGTACGAATAACTTCTGAAATCATTCCTGAGTTTTACGGAATAAACGTACACAAAAGATTGACTCCGCAATGTGTCTATATTGATACGGATTTTGTAGTATTTCAGAACTTCCGAAACAGAAAGTACATTGAGCCAAAGTGGAAGCATAAGTTTGCCTTGCTCAGGCGGAATTCTGCTCGAATAAAAAGTTCAATACTAAAAGTGTCCGCATTGGTACAAAACTTGATACGACCCTGGAATACTGAAGCATAAATGTCAACGAAAAGATTTTTGTGGTTACGTCAATGCATACACGTCTATCATTTGGAGAAATATAATTTTCAAAATTTTTTCGAAGAATGTACTTAATTCAAAAGTGCCCTGTATTTGGAGAATTACCTATATAAGCAACTAAAGTGATACATTAGCCCTTTCGGAAATATGAATTTTTATTTGAAGAAAGAATGCTGAAATGAGTTCACTGGTAGATAGAATTGTCGCAACTGCATTAAAAAGACATAATTTCATTAATATATGACCTTATTTTTATGAACAATTTACATTAACAAATTCCTAACGCCTACATTTGTAATAGAAGAGTTTTTTCGTACTCTGATTGTCAAGAATCATTATAAAAATCATAGTAATGTATGTATGATTGGTATGGGTTAATAATTATTATAGTTATAGACATTTCTTAAAGAAAATTCTCATGTGTTGTACTTTTCTTATAGCCAGATTGTTTTTTCTGGCCAGAAATGATCGTAATTGTCTTCAAACAAATTTATAAACTTAAAGCTTTATTTGAAAAAAATAACTCGCATTTTTCATACAATTTCCATAAATAAATTTCCCAATCGGCCGTTCCATCGTAGAATTTTTTAAAAATAATTGTTGTGATTTACTTTTAATTCAATTAAAATTGTGTTATTCAACCAAGAAAACTGATCAGAATCTAATTTATATGATTGTTATTAACAATTTTATAAGAAGAATCTTACATTTGTAATTTTTTAATACAAAAAGTCGCTGCGTACCATAAATATCTAATAATAAGTTACTAGTAATGTTAAAAATAGAAAATGAGAAGATACATAACAATTTGCGTAATTGTTAATAACAGTTTCTATAAAAGGATGTCTGAATTTTTCAAAATTGATATGAATGTACAGAAATGTTGGAAACTCTTAGAAACTTTTGGAAATTGGTGGAAATTTATGAAAATGCTTGTAGCTTTTGGGAATCTGGGAAACATTTGGAGGGTGATGGATATTTATGGAAGCTTGAGAGCTTGTCAAGTTCTATTTACGGAAGAGAATCCTTATCATACATATGAAGTAATAAATGGTCTTTTTACCATCTGAAAGGAGAGGGAATCACGGAATACCATGCACGTAAGAAGTTTATATATTTTATGTGTACCGGAACCAAGGAAGAAGGAATGTGAGATACAAAAGACAGAAAATGGACTCGAACTTTGGTCAGGAGTAGATGATGAATCACATGGTAGCCAAGTATTGGGTCTGATAATGAATGAGAGACAAAAAAACATGTCGAAAAGTATGAATGTATATCTCCCAGATTATTATGAGTTAGAATGTAAGTGGGGATCAGAAGGCTATTTATTATCACATGCTAAGCTCCGGTTGATGGCGACAGTAGTAATGTAAAGGATATGATCTGGGACTAGTTAAATGATATCATAGGTACTTGCGATACTGGGGAAAAAATCATACTATTCGGAGATATGAATGGCTGGGTTAGTGTGGAACGGAGATTCATTACGGAGATCCAAAAACGAATGATAACGGGGAGAATTTGATCACCCTGGCAAAAGTTTGAAATAGAAATTTATTTCGAATCATTTTGAACCAATCCGAATTATTCCAAAATCTGTCTCCGAACCAATCTAGAAGAGGTTCTCAATTTCATTCGATTTAAATCGATTGAAATTTAATCCGAATGAATCCGATTCAATCCGAACTCGGATTCGTTCGGATTCTTTTGGATTGAAAATTCTGTATAAATCTGTCCGAGTTCGGATAGATTTGAATTGCAGATTTTATTCGGATCGGTTAGGATTGATTCGGATTGAACAGGATTAGGTTGGATTAACTTTCAACCGCTTTGGATCGAACAAAATGGAGAACTTTTTCTGCATTGATTCAGATAGATTCGAATCGATAAAAAAGCCGAGATACTAGCCGAAGAAAGCAAGAATAAAATCACAGCGAGAGAAGATGAAAAAATGCAGAATGAGTTTCAAGGCAGTAAGAAATTATTTTGGAAATGGGTTAAGAAGATTAGGAAAGGAATTACTAGCACTGAGTGAGTTGGAATGAAGAATGCTGATGGTGAAATGGTATGGGTTACGGACAAACTGTTTGACTGATTTCTTCAAGAAATTGTAAGGAGGTCAAGCTATGGAGCATAGCAACTGTGACGTAGAAGTCGGTACGTTAGACAATGTCGCTTTAAGCAGCAGAAGAGGAATCAGTATCTATGACATTATATACGCACTTGAGAAACTAAATGATCGTGAGGCTGCTGATGTCGATGGTGACACCGCTGAAATGCTCAAGAGCGGTGGTGGTTATTTGTTTGTGTGGCTTATTGAATTCGAGAATATGTGTGCTGAGAGCAATGAAGTTCAAAATGATTAGAGAAAGGCAATTATCGTTCCACTCTACAAGGGACACGGTCATAAAGTTGACTATAAAGCTGTTATAGAGCGATTAGCCTAATAAATACCGTGGGAAAATATTTACCAGAGTACTTAGAAGTAAGGTCATCGGAATAACTGAAGAAAGGATCTGGGAAGTCTAATGTGGATTTATGCCAGGAAGATCATGCGCAGATCAGATATGTAGCTTGAGACAGATCATAGAAAGGAGTTTGGAAGTAAGCAAAAAAGTTTTCCTTACATTTGTAGACCTGAAAAATGCTTCCAATAAGGTGGACAAAACTAAACTTTGGGAGGTCCTAAAAAAGTATGGAGTGAATGGTTAGCTTCTAAATACAATATATAATGGTAATAAAGTGAATTTAATAGTGAATATACAACTAAGCGATTGCTTCGATATTCAGCAGGGCGTTGGGCAAGGTTACGTTTTATCCTTCTGGATGTTCAATACATAAATGGAAAAATGTTTAAAATGACAGTCTTAGACAAAGAAGGTGTTGATCGCGGGACAGTGTAATTGCGTCGACTGGCGCTTGCAGGTAATAAAACTATTACGGCAGAATCAGTGGATGATTTGCAGAGAATGATGAGCAGAATGTATATCAGCATGAAGAGCATGGGTATTAAGATCAACGTAAATAAAACAGGATTATTTGTTTGAAAAAAGGGTCAGAAGACAGGATGCAATATTGCCTCAAGCGAAGAAAGGATAGGACCAGTGGATGACTTCGTGTATCTTGGAAGTTAATTTACTGCTGACGTAAAGATAGATATTCGGACGTATGAACGAAGGTGGAAATACTGTCGGCAATGTACGAGCCATTACCAGGAGCGAAATGTAACAAGTGAAGCTAAAATTGCAATACATAGTTCTGCGCTTGCACCCACTATGGTGTATGCTGGCAAGACCTGGACGTATCCAAAAAAGCACACGTATAAAGTGAACGCTGTTGGTATGCAACCGCGATAATCCAATGATCCGCACAATGTATGCAATGAAACGCTAATGGACAAAGCTAGTAATGAGTGGCTTCTCAAAGAATGCTGTTTAGAAGAAACATTGATTGACAAAAGTGAAAGAATATTGTTAAGATGGTTTGATGCCTCGAACGAAAGATTTTGGATACTCATGGGACGTCGTGAAGAGTTTTCTTAGTGGATGTGGTTGGGGTTCACGGGTTTATCTATGGGTTTATTGGTCATTTTAAGTGTTTATGTGTGAATTGTAATCTATGATGGCTCTGTGAAGATTTTCATCTGGGGTGATTGCTAGAAAGATTGATCAGCGGCCCGTTTTAGAACGGTGTTGTGAGATGAGTGTGTCGTTTGAATGAGCAACACGAGATTTCTAGAATGATCTAGAACCTATCAGTTCTCCTACAAACAAACCTACTTACCCTTGCCTTAACATTTAAATTTCTTGATTCCTGGTAATATGACGAGGCTAGAACCGAACGAGTTACGCCTAACACAAAAGGAATTGGGTTTGATTGTATAAGAATAATAAAAAATGTGCAATGAATAATCACTGTCTTTCAAATGTTACTCCACAAAATTTGAAAAAGAGTAATTATTTAACACGCATAGAATATAAGACATACTTTGGATACTCGCAAAATGTGGGGAAAGCAATCCCATAATCCCGAAGTAGAGATTTGGCAGAGCAGAAACGATATAGGGTCCTATATAGATTCCCTTTCCATTTGAATCATATTTTCCCATGTAGGTTCGTAAATGGGTTCCCATGAAGTTCACTATAAGGGCTTTTGCCTCTATTTCTTTTACTGTAATATTTGAAGACCAAAGTAATACAGCTTGAAGTAGAACTAAGAAACTTAATTTTCTTGAGAAATCTAAACGAATTTAGTTAAAAAAATTGAAATTTATTGGTTACTGCAAAGTTTTTTAGCCACCAGCTTCGACTTTTTCGAAAATTTCAAATGTCTAACATCAACATAGAACGGTTCAGGATAAATTTCTTTTTCTAGTGAAGTTTAAAAATATTTCATTTGAAACTGCAGAATTTGGCTATATTTGCAACAAAAAAATCAACACAAAATGGTTGAAGATGAACACGATTTTTTAGTGAAGTTAAGAGCGATTTCGTTGAAAAGTATAAAAGTGAATCAATTTTCAAAAATTAGCTGACCGCCTTCTTGGATTTTTTCAAAATTTGGAATTTTCCTGCCTACCACGCAATTTACAATCATTTATTAGATTTTTTACAATGCTTAATCATTCTTAATTAATAACTGCAGAAAATGCAATTTTTGATCCAAATTATTGAGTTCGCCATTTTGAAAACGTTGGAATCATCCGGTATTTCGAAATTGAGATATTCTAAATATTACATAGAGATTATCGTACTTTGTGGACGATTGATTTGAATGAGACTAATAAAGTTGCGTAAATTAAACCTGTTTGTACCATTTTACCCATGTTAGTGTCATGGAAAATTCATGTGAAATTCATGAAAATGTCATCACTTGGAGAAATGGAACAAAGCATTCGAAGAAAAAATTTATTTTCTTGAGAAAAAATTAAAATTTTTAGATATTAGAAAAAGGACTAGGAATGGTATTCTCTACAACGTGAAGGATGAATTGACTAACAACGAAAATCTTTATGGAACTGTAGAAGAGATTTCAAAGGAAGCCAAAATTCATGTACTTATGGATTGTTTTAAAATGTCTATT
Organism: Melikaiella ostensackeni; assembly: GCA_032362435.1. Lineage (NCBI taxonomy): Eukaryota > Metazoa > Arthropoda > Insecta > Hymenoptera > Cynipidae > Melikaiella > Melikaiella ostensackeni. The sequence continues at coordinate 23,937 of JAUMHM010084123.1, read as the reverse complement.
AGGCTTGGGAGAAAAGAGGCATCAAGACCTATTTTAGTCATATTTACGGACTCAAGATGTAAAAGATATATCAAAGATGACAAACAATTTTCGGTCTTTAAAGGTGTCTTTCTCAAATGACTCCATTCGTGAACAATGAGGAATACGCAAGAAGACTAGAGATTTTTAATGAAAGCTGCATCGTCTTGGAGAGACCTCTACGATCACCAGCAGTATCAACAGCACGTGTTATATTTTGAAATGCCAGGAGATTCAATAATCTCGAGGACATCTCTAATTACACTACCGCAGACGATAATTTTTGTGGAAGAACGAAGGTCGGCCTAATTATTATCAACAACTCAAACAAATCTTGGGTGGAGACGATATGCGTGTCGGAGGATTACATATTTGTCAAACTCGAAAGTAACACTTCTAATATTGAAATTGAATCAATATACTCTAGCTTGAATTCTAATTTTCAAGAACTCCCGTGTAATATGAACGAAATAATCTTTGATATATTATTAAAATATTCAGAGCGCTCCATAATTGTAGGAGGGGATTTTAATGGTAAAATTGGAGAAATTAACTAATTAGAAGAGGAAACTTCACGTAATAATTCAAATTTGTATGACGCCAGAACGAGTCTTGTCCCTGAACAGAACAAAAAGGGTAAACAGATGGTAGAAAGCTTGAGAAAAATGTTGCTTTTTGTCCTTAGTAGAAGAAATAAAGCGACTGTCTAGCTCAATTCACGTTTCTCAAAAATAAAAAATTCTTATGTTATTGATTTATTTAGAGAAAATATTGAGTGCTCTCCAGAAATTAACTTTGCATTGTTAACGACAGATGACCTTCCAAACAAATTAATGAATGCTGTTGAAAAGACAGCAACTCAGCTCAACATGATCATAAAACAAAGTAGAAAATTGAATCGTTCGAAGCCATGGTGTTATGCAGATTGTATAAAAAGCAGAAATGAGTTGAATCAAGAACTGAAGAAATGCGAGAAACCAAAATTGAATTCTGACATTATGTTGATCTATACGGATCGTGAAAAAAAAAACACGCAAAGTTCTTAGAATCCAAGGAAGAAGCTCATGAAAACTTCTTATCAGATTGTCTTGAGAGGGCGAAGGACTCTAAACAGTTCTGGAAGACAATTGGAAGCTGTAATTTCAAACGTATGTATACACGAAAAAAAGGTTCTAGAAATTTATGTTGACCGAGTGCATGACTTCAGGATAGGTCCAAAAGTGCTTGAAAAGTTGAAAATACCGTCATCGGAAATTTATGCAAATAATGCTTGAAGAAACATGAGAATTCTAAAACTGCGTCAAGCACAGACAAAGAAGCACTCCTGCACTACATCAACAAAAGATGTACAGGCAAATCTGTATTATGTTTGACTCCAGCATCAAGATCTTTAGGCCAGTCAAGAAAGGATTCTTGGACTGTGAAGGTAGACATTAATGTTAACGAACATAAAAAAATTCTTTTCTAAATACATAGTGTAATCATCTTCAATTGATGTATTCATTTTAACATAATAACACTCACTATCACTGATTATATTAATCGCACATTGTTTACGCTTTGAACAATCAGACGCACGCAGCGGGCAATAGAACTATCTACCAACTCTATGAAAAACGCAACTTATTCCTAATCGCTCAAACCCCTCGGCTAACTTAACACAAGAGATCACTCCTATTGCCAATGTGACAGAGAGTTCGGAAATTATTTTCTAAAAAAGAAAAGAATTTAAGGATAGGAAGCACGAAAGTACTTTGATATAATCAGAAATTCTCGCGATCCACCTTTGATTTAATGGAATCTTTAGGAAATATCATACAGGACATTGATGCTCTATTAAAAAGCAACTTCCAAAAACGGGAAGGCATGAAAATCACGGCAGCTCGCGTTATTCATGATTACCCTACTGAGAAAGTAGATACTTTTGATAATTACAATGAAGAAAGTCTTTATATGTATCAGGTTCATCCCAAACTAAAACTGCCTGATCTCCCGCAATATATAAAACATCTCTTGCATATACTTCTTAAAATTAAGATGTAGAATGATAATGAGAATACCTGTACAATATCCGGTAAATTCATCTCCAACCCTTTATTATTGTGAACAAATTGTAATGACAGTAAGTTGTAACTTTAATACAAATTAGCATGATCATTATTGCTAATGTAACTAACAACCACCTAACTCAAACATATTTAGGTTGAAAAATAAAATTTTCAACTTTTCTAGATGGCCATGTCCACCCAGCTATAAGCAACTACATCTATTACCTAAAATGTACCTCAGAACATAATTCCATTAAATTTGAAGCTAAAATTTCCAATATTTTGTGACTCAGAGCGAGTTTACGTGAAAAAAGACGGAGTTCCTTCATTTTACAAAATTTGTGTTGATTGCCACTATATCGAAAACGAATAAAGGTGAAACTTTTCAAAGAGAAGAAAAATTCGCGCAATCAAATTTTCCATAAGAATGTATGTCTGATAAATTAAAATTCAACAATGTTTCCAAAAATACTGACGGGCATCGAACATGCAAAAACTGTAACGTCGTTAAGGTAGGGGCACTACTTCAGATGGATAAAACTCATGTCCAGGAACAGTTTAGGTGTAATATGTTTACGTGTTCGAAAATAATAATGATTATATATAACTGCGTTCTAAAAGCTATTGAAAACTTTGTTCTTTGATTTCGCCCCACTGTGCCGGCAGTTGCGCGTGGATAGTGAGGCCGAGCGGCCAAATTTAAATTTGATATCTCTAAAAGTTACAGTGTCCATCATTTTTTTTTCGAATTGACGCAGAAAATTACGAGGATTGGAAATGTTAATATGATTATCATATCAAAACTAAGCTTTTGAGCTTAAAGTTTATTTAAAACTTTTGTTTTTCCAAGTTTCATCGAAATCGCTGGACCCCCCTACAACTCTGATATTCTGAAATGGATTGGCTCATTCTTACTTTACAGAAAAATCAAAAATGTATTATTTTTCCTGCGGATATAATAAAAAAGATGAAAAATTTGGAATCAAATAATTTTCAGAAATACAGAACGGCCCAGCAATTAAACTTTTTTTTTCTCAAAGATAACTTGCTTATGTAACAAGAAAAAATTCATCAAAAAATAGAATCAGAAAATTTTCAAAAATTGAATTTTGAAAAATTTCGTGAAGGATGAGTGGAACAAGTGATTCGGACTCTACAATTGGGATTCCATAGTAAATTTTACATGAGACCGTGTACTAGGATGTATTAAAGAAAAAAATTTGTTGCTCGAAGCTCTAATAGCGATGAAAACTTTCTTTTGGTAGACAAAAACGCTCCCATCGAGTTCCATGAAAAATATTTCTCTCATCTACGCGTCGCAGATATAGTTGAAAATCACAAAAAACGATACAATTCTTAAAATTGTACAACTGCATTTTTTTTGAGATTTGCCTTATCAAAAAAATAGTTCAAAGCAAGCACATTTATACTCTTACAGCGATAATGTCATAAGAATATATTTTACCCGCCCTCAGTGACTTTAAAATTTCAAAAAATCGAAAAAAGTCGACTTTTCGCTATTCTCTTAGAGTTACGGTAAATTTCTCGACTATTCGACCATATAATGCTTGATACACGTTAATGTGAATGTATTTGCAGTATGTTACAACAATAATATATTAGAAATGTTGACATTAAAATAATTTTTATTGACATTCAATTGCAAGAAAATATTCAAAAGTGATAAATTGCTCTTTATTTTAGAATAAAATTAATTTTTGGTATCTTAGTTAACAGAAAAAGTAGTTCGAAGCGAGTGGATTCATACCTACATAGCAAAAAATGAATACTGAAAATTAATTTAATTGTGAAATAAAGAGCAATATGTAACTTTTAGATTTCTTTATTGTACTTCAAAGTCATTACTAATTATTTCGATATTAATATTCTTCATATATTATTGTTGTAACATATTTGAAAAACATTCTTCTCAACATATGTTTCAACATATTTTTTCTTTCTCAACATATTATTTCGATATTAATATTCTTCATATATTATTGTTGTAACATATTTGAAAAACATTCTTCTCAACATATGTTAGACATTTTATGGTCAAATAGTAGACAAAAATGCTGTAACTCTAAGAAAATAGAGAAAAAGTCGATTCTTTTCTCAATATTTTGAGACATTAAGGTCACTTAGGCAGGGTGAAAAATATTTGAATCATTTTTGGCTGTAGAGGTATAAATCCACCTGCTTCGAAATATTTTTTCTGATCATTTACTATAATTACTATAATTTACTGATCAAACATTCTTTTTATGAGATCCACGTTATAAGAAAAAATAGTTTGGAGAAATTGAATTTATACTTGTATAGCAATTATGTCATTGAAGCATTTTTCACGCTGCCTAAACGATTATGAAATTTATAAAAATCTTTAAAAATCGACTTTTTCGCTATTTTCTTAGAGTCATTTAAATTTTCCCGACTACTTGACCATGAAATCTATGATGTATGTTATCAACAATGTATTTTCAACATATTCCAACAATAATATATGAAGAAGGTTGACACTGAAATAATTTGTATTAACTTTGAATTAAAAGAAAATACCTGAAGTGACATTTTTTCATTTATTTCGCGATGAAATGAAAAACGAATTGATTTGAATTATCTTTTCCCAAACCTCAGATTTCATAAAAAAATGTTCGGTTTTCAAATGATAAGAAGTGTGTCGCTTTAGTGATTTATAACTATTGTCACGATGCGGAGACGGAAGAAAAAATTTTTTTCAATGAAAGTTTAGGGGAGTGTTTTTGGCTCCTAAAAGGAAGTTTGCATCTTTATTAAAACTACGAATCAAGAATTTCATTTTTTTCGATACGCCCTAGTGCGTAATAATCTCGCAAACAGAATATTTTGAACAGCGTACATTTACAGAATATGAAGTAACAGTATTCATAAATATCAGATCTTCTGGATTTTAAATAGGAAAATTGACGAAATTATGAATTTTGCTGATCCATTATGATCAATTTTACTTCTTGCTTTTCACTTCTTAGTTTTGCCTTTCCTAAGTTTACTGCGTCTTCTCCTTCGAGTACACTGTTACCGAGTAAAGTTATAAGTAAAATTAAGGGTCCGGATCAGAGAATGGGTCGCGCGCTCAAAAACGCGGAAAAGTATTGTCTACGCTGTGACGTCACACGTGAAAGTTTGAAGTCTGAGAGTAATAAAATAAAAAATACAAAAAGATAGGTTCTCCAAAATGAGATTGAGGTTCCATGAACAATTTTTTTTTAAATCATTATATTTTGAGAAAAAAAAACTAAGTTTTTTTCATTTATGTGTTTTTCTGTATATCTGAAAATTCGTGAGTTGCAAAAATTTTGCAACATCACAATATGTAAGATACCCACTGCTTGAGAATATTCCAAGCTTCTATTCAATCGTTATAATTTGAATAAATTTCAAGTACCAAAATTCAAGCATTTTCATTTCCTGTTGCAGAATTGAGTTTGCATTTCGACTCTTTACCTGATGGACAACGGACAAATTACGAATCCTTTTATGGTGGACCTTATATTCCGGACGCACCTCAATCTTCTGGCAGACCTCATTCACCTGGCAGAACTCATTCTCCTCGCAGGTCTTCTCCACAGAGACATTCTTCTCCTGCCAGGACTTTCACACTTGCTAAACCTGTTTTTAGGATGGGAGAATCTTCACGCGGACTGGTTGGAATTGTACTACCATTATTCTCTTTTCCTCAAAATGTTCAGGCCTATATAAGATACTCGAATGATTATTTTCATAAAATAGAACCAGAAGAAATATACCGTGTTCTGGTGAACCCCACTGGTCAAATCTTAGGAATATTTGAGGGTGATTTTCTTCGTGCAATTTATAAGTCACCAAATAAGAACCGGGTTGTAGTGGACAAGGAATCTGGCGAAACTCAGAAAATCGACTCAACAGAGAAATGGTTTTTTCCTGGAAACGCAGTACTTGATATATACGAAGCCCGCGAAATTCCACAACATTATTTCCATTAAAAAAGTTTAAACTAATGTGCAATACTGTTTATAAAACAAAGTCAGATCCGACGCTCACAAGTAATTGACACTTACATTACAAAGACAAATTATTATGGTTTCTAAGGCTTGAATTTTCCGTAAATACACCAGTCAGTCCTTTCTTAAGCAAATAAAAAAAAGTTACGAGCAGCGCTCGTAACAGGTAGAACCTGAAATTTAATTTCAAAGCCTCCAAAAATCGAGGACTGATACGTGTCAGTGATCGGACCATTATGTGTATTTCATAGTAAGAATGGTGCAATAAACCTTTTCTGAAACACATATTTTTTCTTTCATATCCATTATGACTTTTAAATAATCGGCGAAAATAATTCCAACAATGCGTACAGAGTCCAAAAATTTAATCGTTTGTTAGAATAAAAAGTGTCTGTAGGAATTTAAACATAAGGATAACGTTATTTGTTTTTAAGAGAACGGTCTTCTTTTAAATTTTCAAAAATTTTTGAAAAATTTTTTTAAAAATTTAGTTAGAAAATTTTTGTTTAATCTTTTTGAGAATAGATGCAGACAACATTTGCACATTTTAAACATTTTTTTCGAACAATGTTGACTCGTTATACATTCTCCAATCCATTTACAATCTTCATATTTATGTACTCTAAGGAAAAGAATAATTTAGATCCAAGTTATAAAGTACATCCTTGTACATACTATATACTATATCTCTGAAAACTGATATTAATAATTATTACATTATTTAGAGCCTCAATTCACTCATTTTTCTAAACCAAAATCTAATTATATTTGGGGATTGTCCATACTGGAAACGGAAATGTATTACCGAGGGGAAACCTAAATCTAAAAATTGTAAGTATTTGCCCTATTACTGATAGTAGTAGGGCAGGCGTTTTCTAATTACATATTTCTGCCTCACCGACATCAATCAGTCACTGAATTGAAGCTATAAATCAATTAATTGTACTAATGAATCAGTCAAACTTACTTGTTAAACATAAAAAATAACTGATTGATAAATAGAATGTAGTCACATAGTTACATTAGGAGTGAATTTATTAATTTTCAGGACAATAGTTATTTTTTAATTGAATTTATTTTAACCAAATATTGAAATTTACAACCAAATATTAGCATTTTGAACTAAACGAGATAAATTCCAAACCAAAAATATTATGGGAGACTTCTCGACCAAAAGTAGCTAATCTTTCATGTTGGGTTCTATTAATTTCAATTTTACAGAAAACGTATCGAAAGATGATTTTTAAACACGCAAGATTATTTAAAAACAAAAATACTTGAGTTCTTAATGAAGCAGGTGAATCTGAAAAAAGTAAGAATATAAAAAAGGAGTTGAACCTCGAATGAAGTCGATAAATTTTCAACTGAAAAACATGAATATTGAACCAAATAGTCAAATTTCCAACCAAAAAGATGAATTTTCCACAAAAATAGTGATTTTTCAACATACTAGTTGAATTTTCTGCCATCTTGTTGAATTGTCAAATAAACGAAACTAATTTAGACCCAAACAGTTGTATTTTCAATACAAAAAGGATAAATCATCAGCTAGAAAAGAACTGATTAAAGAAATCAATTATCAACCAAAAATGATATATGCCCACACGTACTCTATTGCGTTGAATTCGCAATAAGCTACTGGTAACCAAAGAAGTTTAACTTCATCACCTCTTACTTTCTTTGCAATTTTGTCCGAAAAATAACCTCTTTCGTATTTGTGGGTCACATAAATTTGCAGAGAATTCGCTTTTTTTGAATCGCGAAACGAATCTGCTACAATTGAAAGTGGTATATTCCTCTGATTTATCCGCTGAATAATATTTCCCTTTCGCAAATTGAAGGAGGGATTTCGTCGTTCAGGATTCAACATCGTATAGTACTCGTAAGGTGCCTGGTCAATCACAATAATCGATTTTGGTGGCAACTTACAAAATACCTCTCAAAACCATTCTTTGAAATGAGCAGCATTCATTTCATCGTGGTAATCAGCAGAACCTTCCTTTACAATAAAAAATTTCAAGCTGCCATCCATGAACCTAGCTTTGCTTCCAATATGAAGAATAATCACTCTCTGTCCGGAACCTGAAGAAACCATGAAACCTCCTCTGCATCCATCTACTTCTTGTACACCAGAGCAATATATGGCGAGATTGGCCCTGCGATTTTCATCAGCTTTTTTAAGCCAACCGTATTGCAAGTGGCGATTAGCGCCACAACATGTCTCGTTAGTATGGTAAATGCAATACCCGATTCGCTGATAATAATGAAACAGTCTTAAAAATTCCGCTCTATTCCCTGCTACTGTCGATTTCTTCATAAGAACTGAACGATTTTGTAACTTTTTATACGTGAAATTCATGTTCTTCAGCAATTTTTGCAAGGTAAAAAAACTCATTTCTGAGAAATCATCAACATTTTCTTGCACGTAATGCAAATTTTTTCAACTGTGGGTAACTCTCTACTGAGGTACATGTTAAAAATGGTTCGACGCACAACTCCTTGTAAATGTTCGTCAAATTCAATAGGTTTTCTTCCAGCTCTGTAGTTCTGAAGATCTTGCAATCCACCTCCATTCCTCACTTTCTCGGCAGTGACCCGACATACACTTCTTACACCAATATTTAAACACTTTGCTGTCCTTTGTACAACTTTATTGATGGCTTCACACACTTCTGCATCTTTCTTAGCTTGGAAATAATTTCGCGCACTGATGATAATTTCCCCTGGTAATTTAGTAATGTTACATCTAGGTTCGTATTCCGTACTACTGGTAGAATTTTCAGCAAGTCTGCTTCACCTTCTCTGTTTTGTCGCACTTGTGTTTAAACAGTCAATAAAAGTGGGACTGTCTACAGGTAAGACCGCGTTCACACCGTTTGAAGAAGTACTGGGATTACTGATTTCGCAATTAGTACTTTTATTACTAGCAAAATAGACACTATCAAAATTAAAAAAAAATTTGGTCACTACTCGCTGTAGAATTGATTTCCTGATTCAATAAATCGTTTATATCTTCTGTGACTCCTTTATTCCCCTGCAGTTCAAGTGCTTGGAAATGGCCCTTGTTAGTTTCACCAGTAAACAGTAAAGAATAGTTTGTCCAGGAGAATCCGTTCTCAAAGAATTAATAAACTGTTCACTGCTAGGTGCTATTTTCACAAGAACAATATTAACATTGTATTTGTAGGATGCTGCAATACATTATACTCCGCTAGCAAAGTCACCACCACGACTCATATAATCCGAGTAATGTCTGCGATTCCTCATATCAAAAACATTTTCACCAAGTTGTTTATACTTAATGTTCGACACATTATTCCAATCGCCATTCTAGTTGCCCGTAACGAAATTCACTATTTCACATTAAACGTTCTCATGACTGGATTTATTCAGTTTGTACACCGAACATTTGAACAAACAATTACCTTCATCACCACAGTCCACAATCGCGTAATTTTTTCCGACAAGTGTAAGCATTTTTATATTCCGCAAGAAACTCTTAAAGGATGAACGGAATTTACTGAAAGCAACTTCTAAACAACTGCACTTCTTGAAATTCACTTCTTTAGTAACTATCTTGATAACGCAGGACCTCCTGGCAATGGTGAAATCTGTGATTTATAATTTGATGACAAACATTTGGAGCAGTCCTTAAATTTCCCTGAGAAGTCGTCGGTCACGAAATGGTCATTCCAAAGTTAAGGCACTAATCCGATATGACAATGTGATCATCACCGGTGGGGCCTCAACGTGCACTGTACAGCTATAAATAGTACACCTTGATGATACTTCCTGTAGTAAACTTATCACACAAATCATAAATTACATTTCCCAGCAATATTTTACAGTGCTTTTATAATATATACATATATCCCGGTACGAAATAGCTTCCTCACTCTCGTTTTGGCAGCCATGGTGATAAACTGATTTCCACAAAGTCGTCGATTTCCGATGCTAAGTTACAATTTATCACGCCTATACCTACTCAAATTAATGATCCACAGCTATACAATTATTTTATCTCTGTCATGTATTCGCGCTCACCGGATATCAGATTTTCGTGAGAAACTACTGTCTTAAACGCAGAAAACGATAAATATCGTAAATCAGTATGACATTTATAGTAGGAAGACTACTTGACCTCAATACAGAATATTGAAACTATTCCATAATAAACTAACGTTTAGTTCCCCCCATCGAACATGCAGATTTCGTATTTCTCTAAAAATATTCATGATTTCCGATGCTAATAAAAACTTTGTCACATAAAAATTACCACCTCATCTACACCCTCTTGGCATCTTGAAAGGGATTCACAATGCATATCGAATCCTGTGTAAGAATCTATAGTATGAAGACGTGTCATATTCTGTTCTAAGAAAAGTTTCCCTGATGACATAAATTACCACCACATCTAAGCCCCCTTGGTATTTGGGTATGAAGGTAGATAGTTTCCGCTACTGCGCCACTGTCCAAATGAGGACATATCTGAAATTCTTGGCATTGATTGGCTATTCCAATTCACACGGATTTACTACTACTTCTAATATTACTCTACCCCATGAGTACTTAAAAAGGGATTCTGTGTATAAATACAGTGGATTCTGAAGCGTCAGTCAGTCAAACAATATCACCAGTCAGTCAGACAACACCACTGGTCTGTCAGTGAAAATCATCACCACTTAGCATCTCTTTATTCTCTTCGATTATTACGACCCTAACTCATCGAAAAGGCCCCCTTTGAAATCAGTTCAAATCTGTCCTTCGTCTTCGGTCCTCAATCTAATAGTCAATTGTCTCACCCTTCGTCCCTTACTTACGGACCGAGTAGTCGGCCCATCAACACAGCAGGACCTCACGTCTTCTAGTACTTACGACATCGACACCTGTGAGGATAAGAGGGCACACCTGTCACCTTGTTCATTTCCAAGCACCTGTTCGAAGGTTTACTCAGCGTGAGAATTCCGGAACCTGATACGCATTTCGGGGGAGTCCAAAATGAGGGGTTAGAAATTTCCCGAAATTTAAATATCCGTGAGTACCTTTCTTTAAGAAATTAACTATTCTATTTCTAAATTTCTCTCTTCAATAATTTGATTGCTCATTAGTCTTCCTTTTTTTAAGGTTGACTAGACACAATCAAAAAGAATTAATTCGGGGTTGAACAACAAATGTCTAGAAGTTCTTTGCAAAAATACAAGTGATATATAAATTGAACTTTTCAAATTTAAATAATTGTTTATTCTCTTTATGTTTTTTATATTTGAATAAAAATATCAATTTAACTTCGAAATAAGCATCTGTCAACTTATTCCTTGCAAATTGATACTTATCCTCATCCCTGTTTTCTGGTTTTTCAAATAAGACTAAAAAACGAGGATTCTCGCGAAATAAATAAATTATTAAATAGGTTCTATCTCTCGAGGATTTTTGTAACCTCAGTTATCATCTCAAGTGTAATTTTACTAGCTATTCTTTGAATAAATGTTTATAGTAGTCTTTTAACATTAGATTCAAATGGTCTTGATAGTTATTTAATCGGTAACCCCACTCCCTGTGATATTCCAATTTCAGGTGGTTTCTCATGTTTACTTGATTTTCATATCTCGATTCAACGATGAATCTTTTTTTCTTGTTTACTCCAAAATGCTAGCTTTTGGACTATCTTAGACTTCTGTAATAAAGCTAGCCATGAAAATGTGTGGGTGTTTTTTTCTGTCTGGAACCGCAATAACGTCTTCATAGTTCGGCGCCTAATATTACCGATTTTAAATTGAACACCCTATTAAAATCTTAACATTCTGAGGACCATGTTTATCAAGAGGTGACTGAGATTCAATTCCTAACCTAATATAGAAATTTAATAAATTTCATAAGTTTCGTAAAGCAGACATTTTCTAATGTAGAAATTTCAGTCGAGAGTTATGCGCTAATAGAGCAAAACATTACAGGCTGCATTGAGCGCCGCAATATTATAAAAATATTGAATATGGATTGAAATTTAAAATTATGAATTTGGTAAAATTTGTTTGGCATACGTGTACCCTTGCATTTACAGACTTAGTCGGAAGTTATATAGTCATGCATGACTAATCATTAGGAGGCAAACAATAACATGAGAGACCTGGATAATTGAGCTCAGTTTAATCTCGAAATGAATTTTGGAATAATCTCAGAGATTGGAATCCTTGCGAAGTTTGCTCTGAAAATTCGTCGTGATGTTTTAAACCTTAAATTCACTTTAAAAAGCTAAATAGTTCCGCCTCTCCATAAAACTCTTAATGACAGTACCTATTTGACGAGAAAAAATAAATGAATCGAATAAAAAAAACTATTGAATTTCCATCAAATTTTTTTTGAACTTCAACCCTCGTCATTCATTGTTCCTTACCGTGCAGTAGCAAGTGCTACGCGATTTTGAATATTACTCTTTGAATGGAAATTCATACTTCGGAATTTCTATTAAACCTTTTGCGACCTTCAACCCTCGTCATTCATTGTTCCTTACCGTGCAATGGCAAGTAATAAAAGATTTTGAAAATAATTTTTTCGGACTTTAAGGTAGCGCTTCAGAATTTTGGTTACGCTTTTTGCGACCATCAACCCTTTGGACTATTCTGAGGTATTTATGTAGACATTAGAATTCTGCAATCCATCAAATAATGACGTTTATCGAATTAATTTAAAATGTTCCGACCTTCACGGAAGTGAAGCGAATTATTTCGGAATTAGATAATCGCGATTAAATAGAAGTTTTACAACTATTGTCTCTCGGAACGGAGGTTTCGGGTAATAAACGATGTTCTAGGTTACGCAAAGGTATTAAACTTTTAAATAGTCTACCCTCACATTCTTCAGATTACATATCGGTTACTTCGGCTACTTCGAAAATCGATTTAGAAATTGAACGAGAAGAGTTAATTGCAGAATTGAGATCCCGTCAAGATAGCGCAATGGGAATACAGGCCCCTGTGACGGAATTTCAAGAAAGCGTACGCAAATTCACAGCCATGACTACTATTGCCACTACAGTTGTTTTAAATAGTACGCCCTCAGCGAATTGCGAAAAAGGTCAGACCGAAAGAGTACTGACAGTTCTACTACAAAAATGAAAAGTCAGTAAAGATGAAAAATCGTATATACAACAGACTCGGACAGTGATAATTGCGCAAGAAGATGTGATAGCGAACTAGGTTTCGAGAATGTATTAAACACAACAAATCCAAGGCCTGGATTTTCTTTCGCTAGCACTAATGGAACATTTCGTGACGGAAAAGAAAGACTTCCTGGAGGAACTTTCCCAAATTCCAAGAGACAACTAGACACTAGTCTTGAGCGGTCAAGCAGCTCACGTAGGCGAACCGCAGAATCTCAGAAAAATGCTGACAGAGATAGCTCAGAAGACAGTGGTACGGTTCGCACTACCTTCTCTTAGAATGAAACTCGGAACAACAATAGGGATCAGGGTGAAATAGTTTTGATCTGGAAGTTGGTATTCGACGGAAGTAATGAACTTAGTGCCGATAGCTTTTCAACAAGAATAGAAGATCACAGAAAGTTGATACAAGTTACTGACGAAGAATTACAGATCTCCATGCCAGTTTTGTTTGACGGAATGGCCTTAAAGCGGTTTGAGAATCACGAAAGAGAATTTTAGAATTGGCATAAGTTTAAAGAGGAATTCAAGTGTCACTTCAGAGACGACGATTTTGAAAGACGAGTTAGGGAACAAATCCATAGTCAGACACAAGAAAAAGGCAAAACGATCGATTACTACCTTATAAAGATTTAGGGCTTGATCAATCGACTAGATAATGTAATCCCGATAGTCGAACAACTGGACTGGGCTCACCTAGGGTTGCGTCAAGAATACCATAGGGTAACTCGTCGTTCGTAATTCCGTTCTTTCCGCGAGTTATCACAATGAGGTAGGAGTTGGGAAAAAGAATGGAATGTTTACATTGAAGATTATAACCCCCCTCCACCGCCTGAAAGCTCATTTTTGCAGGAATTCGCTTATCAACAAGCATAAATAACAAGTAACAAAAGCTCTGCCGCCACCGTCAAAGATGAAGTAAATAAAATTGCCGCGTTTGATAGAAAAATCGAATTAGTTTAATCGATAAGCCGGTAACAAGTTGAAAAATATCAAAAGTAATAGCAAGAAGCGTGCTACCGCTACTTTTTTAGCTACTGAGAAAAGCTCTAAGCATGGGGGTGGGGAGCAGGATTTGTAGGATCCTGCTGAAAGTTCCACTTCAAATTCGCAAAGTAAGGATCCTGGAATGATCATTTGCTCCAGATGTAAACAATCTAGACACTATGTAAGAGGTTGCGCGTCTCTTCGTAAATTGATTCATTATGCGTGTAAAACCGAGGATTATACGGTTCGTACTTGCCGTGATTGTTCGAGAAACGTGAAGAAGACGCAGTAAAAACGGTCCTCTGCTGCCTCTCATACCGAGTTCCAGGGGTTCTATCTGCCAAAAAAATACCCGGAGATGTTAGCGAAGTCTCCAGGGAACGGTGAGGGTGAGTTATTCGAACCTGCTCATGGGAAAGCTACGTCAGTTCAGGCTATTACAGACATCGAAAATTATCGAGGCGTCTCTATGCCGATTGCAGACGATTTTTATGATTTTGAGGGTGAAAAACTCAAAGATAGCGATAGGATGTCCGACTAGAGCGACGCAACTGAAATCTTAGTCGAAATGCAGGTTCACAGAGCAGAAGCTGCTCATCTAGTTTGTGTAGACAGTAATTTGAAAGGACATATTAATCAGACCTATGCTGATACAATTATCAAGGTCATTAAGGATATTAGTGTAATTCAGGAGGGCATAACGGAATCCGATTTAATTAGCGGCATAGTGGAGACGATGGAGATAGCCAATGGAGTACAAATTTCAGCTATGATTGACTCCATTCAGTTAGATACTTTAATCGACAACGATTCTGCTAGAACTTGGATTAGGAGATCAATTTGGGACAGAATTTCTGAAGTTTTCGGCAGACAGTCAAATGTTCCTAGAAAAACTTGCATGATAATGGAAATTGGTTCAGTAGATATGATTGAGGGCAAGGTTAATTTACCCGTGATTCTAGATCGAGTGACTAGGTTGTGTGAGGTTGGGGTCGCTACCAGTTTCGACACCGAATTGATCCTAGGATTGGATCGCAAGGCAGAGTTTGATATGATGTTTGCTTTTCGATCTGAAACAGTATTGATGCCAGATTCTACCGGAAAACATTATCCTTTTAAGCAATGGTTGACCCAGGTAGAGGGCTGAAGCGGTATCGTTGACTTGCTTGATTTAGCACAGACTACCTTGGAGGAGCTTCTGAAAAATAAACTTCCTTCTGAGGTCGAAGGCCAGTTGAAGCCTGCTCACCTGGTTAAGCATGTTATAAATGTTCAAGGCCACGCCCCTGTTAGAGAGCGCTGTCGAATAGTTTCTCCCAAGGTTCAATAAGCGGTGTATAAGGAAGTGGAGAGAATGTTAGTTTGAGGACTAATAACGGAAATGTTTATTATGGAAATATTATGGCTAGAAAACCTGAGGGTAAATACCGGCTTTGCTTGGATTTTCGGAAATTAAATGCGATTTCAAAGAGAGATGCTTATCTTATACCTCACATGACCGATATCCTGCAGCAATTGAGGGCGGCGAAGTATATTTCTAAGATAGATTTGAGTTCCTCGTTTCATCAGATTCCGTTAAAGAAGTAGTCAGAGTCATAGAGCATACAGCAGAAGATAGCACCTATAGTTGATTACCCAATTCCAAAAACCGTTAAACAATTGCGCAGACTTATAGGTGTCACTTCATGGTACCAACATTACATTCCGGAATTCGCGAGGATGGCTGAACCTTCAACTCGATTATTCAGGTCAAACATTAAATGGCATAGGGGAAAAAACAGACTGGTGCCTCAGGTTTAGGTGTTGTGCTTACGCAAAGGCAAGGAGATGAAGAATAAGTCATCGCTTACGCGAATAGGGCCTCAACCGCAGCGGACAGAAATTATACGGTTATGGAACGTAAATGTCTAGCGGTAGTTTGAAGAATCTGAAAGCTTCGTGGTAATTGCGTTGTTTGCAGGCGGTACAAGAACGGCCCAACGTATTTTCAGATTGGAAAATAAAAAACGGGCTCCTTTATAAACATAAGACTAACTTTGTGACCAAATCCATATTTGTGGATTTAGAAGCATGAAAGCTGGTTCTACATGCTAGGCCAGCCGGTATGATGGGTCAACGTGTGGTGGAACAACCTGGACAATAGTAGCAAGCGACGTAATGGGTCCTTTTCCTAAGAGTAAAACCGGTTATCAATATATTTTGGTTTTCCAAGACCTCTTTACTGAATGAATTGAGTGTTTCCCAATTTGATAGGCAAACGGGTCCACTGTCAGAAGGCTGTTCTTAGATGCAATCGTATCAAGATGGGGAGTTTCTGAGGTGGCACATGCTGTTAATAGTGCTAAGTTCTCGAATCGGCTTATGGAACAAATGTGCAAGGGTCGGGGCATTGTTCATATGACTAACTCGGTTTATCAACCTCAGGCGAATTCAACTGAGAGAGTAAACAGGGTTCTCAAGACGATGATCGTGTTTTTCCTCAGAGGAACCCATAAAGAGTGGGAATTGCACCTTCATGAGTTCCGGTACGCGTATAATACCGCTGTTCATGGTTCCCTAAGGGTCACTCCTGCATTCTTGATTTTTGGGCGCAATCCTCTGCCGTATAGGTTGTTGCGAAGAGATTTTAGAAAAGGCAAACAGCATTTGGAACCAGAACCAACAGAATGGGCCGAGCGAGTGAGAAGGTTGGAGCACTTGAGAGATTTGGTACGCAGGAACTTAAATGAGGCACATGAGAATCAGGCCAACAGAATTAAACATTAGTCGATCATAACGGTTCAAAGATAATCGGTTGCACGTGTCCCTAACCTAATGCTTATATATTGATTCCTGTTGACACTAAACGGTTGAGCGGTTGTCATAACTTTTCTTCCTCTAAATTATCGTTTGTCCTCATTTTTATCAGGACAAACTTAATAAACTTATTAGGTTATTAACATACTTAAGGAACTCATTTGACTTATTAGGAAAACTATAAGGATGTACAATGTAAGTTGAATGGCAATGACAAGGAGGACTTAAACATATGCCTCTTGCTCTTTTGCGATACGTGGCATCGTTTACGAGAAAAATTAATAAATTATATTTTCGAGAAAAGAAATTCTGCCGGCCTCAAAAATGGTTTTGCCCGCATATAGCTGATACGATATCTTCCTCATATGAGCAAAAATTGTAAAAAAATATGCGTAAAAATAAAAAAGGAAGGGTTTTCAAGAAAATATTTTTTATTTTTTTCTTCAAACTTTGAAAACCTGAAAAAAATATTTTCTTGAAAACCCCACCTTTTTTATTCTTCCCATTATTTTTTAAAAGTTTTTGCTGATAGAAGGACGGCATTCTATCAGTTTTTATGTGGGCTTAACTATTTTTGAAGCCGAGAGAATTTGTTTGCCTAAGAATATAATTTTTGAATTTTTCTCGTAAACGATGCAACATGTCGCAAGAGAACAAGGAGAATTTTCTCTAGTACTTTTTCAGACGTGCAAACTTTTATCTCAAAATTCTTTTATATCTGTCATTTCTCACGAGAAAAATTAGAAAATTTGATTTTTATGAAAAAAAACTTCTGGGTACAAAAGTTATTTAGCCCGCATAAAACTCACGAGATATCTTTCTTATGAAAGTCCAAATTCAACAAAAAATTGGCAGAAAATAACTGTGGGTTTTTTGAGGAAATCAACTTTCAATATTTACAGAAAACTCGCCGTAATTATGTTAATTTTGAACCCTTTCTTCTGAGTTTTCCATCGGATTTCGAAAGAAGATAATAAACCTTATTAAAATCAGTAAGTAAATGATAAATATCTCAATTAGGTCAAAGTTTACAGAGGTTTAAGAAGAAAACTTAAGTTTTTTTTGTTAAACAAAGCACAAATCTCAAATACGCATAACTTCGTACACATTTTTTCTTGCAAATTAGAAAAATATGTATCGCCTTATTTCCTCTAAGCAACAACATATTTTGTCCCCGAGAGATTCTTCGGCTTTAAAAGTGTACAACCTGCCTGACTCAAATTGAATTCGGTCTCATGAGTTTCATTTTTTCGAATTATCAGATGTAATAATTCTACTTCTTCGGAATTATAATTTGCCCTTATTTTCATTTTTCCGTATTTTCGGTTATTCGGTATTATTCGGTCTCATGAATTTCATTTTTTCGAATTATCAGATGTAATCATTCTACTTCTTCGGAATTATAATGTGCCCTTATTTCCATTTTTCCGTATTAACATACACTAGATTCACTCACTTCATTTCTCAGGAAAACTGTAAGACTGTGCGATATGAGTTGAATGACAATGGTGGGGAGGACTTAAACATATGCATCGGCAGCGCAACCTACGACAAGGCCAAGCTGACGAATCAAAAAGCTCATAAAGCTAAGGAATGTTTGGTGAAGGAAAAACGAAGTCCTGGCGAATCGGAAATGAAGGAATTAGCAAGCAAAACCGAAAAAACCGTTGTAGACAGAGTCTTAAGTAACGATCCTGGTGAATGACCCGATATAATAATTCCAGCTCAAGTAAGCATGTTAGTAAAAAATTATCCACAAGCAGAGAAAAATATAATATATCACGCGGATAGTACAGAAAGAGCATTTTCGAATAAATATTATTCTCGCTCTTTGAAAAATAATGAAGTTTGTGACAGAAGTTGGTTACTGTATTTCATCTCTAAGAACGCAATATTTTGCTTTTATTGTAAGCTTTTTAGCCAGGAATCAAGTCCCTTAATTAAGGAAGGTTTTCATGATTGGCAACATGCATCGCGTCATTAAGGGCGGCATGAAAAAAGTTTATTGCATATTGAGAACCTTAGGAAATGGTTCAATTTAGATATAGCTTTGAAAACAAAACAAAAAACTGTAAAAGGCGATCAAGCACTTTTTGAAGCGGAAAAACGTCACTGGTATTCCGTCATTGAGCGCATAATTCACGTAATACAATATTTAGGAGAACAAAATCTGGCCTTTCGCGAATCGTGAAGTAAATTGTTCCAGCATGACAATGAAAATGTTTTAAAGGCAATATAAATGATTGGTAAATTTGATCCAGTCATGGCGGAACGTATTGGACGTGTACAGCACAAAGAGGATAAAAGGATGCCAACGTACTCAGGATCTGGAATTCGAAATGAAATAATTGAATTGCTTGCAAAAAAATACTTAAATTAATTTGCACGAAAATTACACAAATAAAATTTTTTTCTATTTCTCTTGACTGTACACCGGATGAAAGTCGTATAGAACAAGCAACATTCACCTCACGAATGGTTGACATTCACTTAGAAAAAACAGATTTTGAAATTCGCGAGTTCTTCCTTGGCTTTGCTCCTATCAGTGATTCTACCAGTGGAGGTTTATCCCAAACCATCGTTCATAAGTTGCAAGAGTTTGGTTTAAACATCCAAAATGTTCCCGGCCAATGTTACGATAATGGTCAGAATATAAAAGGGGATTATAAAAGAGTACAGAGAAGGATTTTGGATTTAAATCCAAGGTCCTTCTTTGTTCCTTGTCATCCCCACTCACTGAATCTTGTTGTAAACGATGCTTTCAACACTACTTTCGAGACTGTTCGCTTTTTTGGGATTGTGCAAGGATTGCACGTCTTTTTCTCAGCTTCACCACAAAGATGTGAAGTTTTTAAAAAGCACGTTCCGCAATTAACATTGAACCCAGTTTCATACACTCATTGGTAAAGTAGAACTGATGCAGTGAAACATTTGAGGTATTACACGAAAGAAATTTATGACCCTGCCCTTGCGCCCGGGCGGCGCAAGTGTAGGAACGGCCCTGCTAAAGGAAAACATATTTATGAAAATCAGCAGCAGAGGTTTATAAAAGAGTATTTAAACTGCGATGCGTTCGTCTAATATGGCGTTCAATCCTCATGATTGTCGATTATAGCTTGGCAGCGTCGGGGCATGCTTTCCACCAAAAATTCGGCCATAGTGCGGGGTGAGGATCTCCAATAAAAGGCAGGTGTCGAGTCAGCTGTTTGATGTCGGAGAAATGCTTTCCTCAAAGCTTCTGCTTCATTGTAGACGTCACATTTCCTATGAGATTTGCATCTAAAGATTATGGGGGCCAGCTCAAGACAGTGATCCCATTTTCTTCATTTCACTGGCTGCGCAGACAAAACTTTTTGGGCTTGCCGCATATTATAGGTGGAGTGCTTCTGAAAAAGCATGATAATGATCTTATCCCCTTTTTTCGTGGACACACGCGTTTTACCCCTGTCCGGGAAATCGTCAACGATTCCTACCTCTTTATACCGCTTCACCCACTTTCTTACAAAGTCCTTTGACTTTCTCATTGTAGCGCGCAGCCGCTGTAAAAGTCAATTTGGGTCCATTCGCATGCGTGCATGAAAACGCGGTTCCGAACCGACTCGCGTAGGCTACGCTCATTGCACAATACGTTTTTTCCTTGTCTCGAAAAAAATGTTACTGGCCGAAACTCACAGCACATCTCAGACTAAACTTTCCTGAGTCCCATACAATAGATTATTTCTTAGTTTCATTTATTTTGGTGGCTTGTTTTTTCCGCTTACGTTCGTTTGCGTTTGATTGAGTGTCGTTGATTTTCCTCATTATTTGACCTCATTACTTTTGCAATGGAGGTTCTGTCTGTACAATATAAAATTGAAATGATTCTCATTTATAGAGAAAGTGGCAGGAATATCGAGAATGCTGTCACTCTTTATGCTTGACGTTTTCCAGGTAGTGTACGGTCACACACTTCTTTTTATCGGGTTGTCAACAAATTCACCACTGACGGAAGTGCACAAGTAAAAAAAAATCGGAAATCTTTTACTAGAGTTAATAATGAAATCGCGATATTATCCGCAACCGCTCATGACCCCCATGTTAGTACTCGACAACTAAGCCGTGATTCCAAAATGTCTCTAAGCAGTGTTTGGAGGGTATTAAAACGTAATAAATATCATTCCTTTCATATTTCATTGCATCACGAACTTCATGGCAATGATTTTAAGAACAGAGTGACATTTTGTCAATGCGCGCTTGAGCAGATACAAGGGAACCCGAATTTCTTCCTTCGAGTATTGTTCTCAAACGAATCGTTTTTTATGAACCACGGTACGGTTAATCAACATGACATGCATTATTGGAGCGCGGAAAATCCACACTGGTTGCGCGAAGTTGAGCGTCAGCGTCCTTGGTCCATAAACGTTTGGTGTGGAGTAATTCGAGACCAACTTATCGGTCCGTATTTTATTGATGGTAGTTTAAACGGTGACAAATATCGTAATTTTTTGGCAAATGAACTCTTAACATTGCTTGAAGACCTAAGCTTGGAAGTACGACAAAACATGTGGTTTCAACATGACGGTTGTCCAGCGCATTATTTGACAATCGCGCGTGAAATACTGAATTGCGAATTCAACGGTCACTGGATCGGCAAAGGAGGTCCTGTAAATTGGCCTGCCAGATCGCCAGACCTTACGTCGCCGGATTTATTTTCGTGGGGTTATTCAAAGAATCTAGTTTATCAAGAAATGTCAAGAACTCTGGAGAACATGAAACAGCGAACCAGGACTGCTTGTAACCAAATAGCATCAGACACACTGCGCAGGTGTGCGCAGACTTTCGAAGTGCAGATCAATAAGTGCATCGAAGTGGGAGGACACCATTTTGAACACTCAATGTAAAATGTTCATCGAAAACAAGCACCTCGATTTTAAGAGGCACGGAGACTCAGCGAAAACAAGCATCCCAATGGTGAGAGGCGAAGAGGCTCAACAAAAAGAGCACCCCGTTAGTGGGAGACAAGGGGACTCACCGAGAAAAGCACCCCGACAGTGAGAAGCGAGGGGACTCAGCGAAAACAAGCACCCCGATGGTGAGAGGCAAGAGGACTCACCGAAAACAATCACCCCGATGGTAAAAGGCGAGGGACTTAACGAAAAAAAGCACCGTGATAGTGAGAGGCGAGGGGACTCACCGGAAACAAGCATACTGATGGTAAGAGGCAAAGGGACTCACCGAAAAAATCACCCCAAAGGAAACAGACAACTTCTACGTCAACGTCGTTGTTTTTGGAAGGCGCTGAAAGTAGTTAGTTCATTGATTGCTCACATACTTGGAGTCTAAATGAGAAGCTTGCGTGTTGAAAATAAAATTGAGCTTTCTAATTTTTCTGCTCCACTTTAACCTCCTTCACAGGTGGGTATGAGAGGTGTAAAAAATTTAATTTATTACAATTGAATAGCTCTCCTAAAAACAATCAACACGTCTTTTTTATTTTTCGTTTAGAAGCGCATTCCTTGAACAGTCAACAATGTCATTTTCTACCAATGCAGCGTCATCTGGCGCGAATCGAAAGAAGATTTTCGAATGAAACTCACGAACTTTTTGATGGAGAAATTGAATATGCAATAAAAAATATAGGTTCCTATTTGAAATTTTAAAGTTACCCCTCCTTCCGCCTCAGGGGGTGGAGGGTGGGGTATATTTTTGCTAGGTTGCTTTTCCCCCTCGGAAATAAAAAGTTTTCATCAGTCATTTTTTTTGTTAGATGCACATTTCTTGAGATATTTCGATGTTCCAAGATGAAATGAACACCCTGTATAGTTGAGTACATATGTATTGTCATAAACTGACTTCAATAATTGAATATGATTTATTGCAATACTGATGATAGTTTGTTGAAATTATCATTCTATATAAATAGAATTCCTCATTAAACAGTTACGGTAATATTTCAATATAATGAGTTGGGGTTAGGTTGCCGCGTGGCGAGAGGAGCAGGCGGGTCTGGCTCTAGAAACTCTTGGCTGTAAAAATGTGGTGGCGAACTGGTTACATAAATTATATTCTTCATCTCACAGACTATAGACGTCAAGCTCGTGCGTCTGAGATATTCAATATCTTGGACGCATAAGCTTAACGACTTTGATCAATGCGATAAGAAATATTGTAATATATATATATATATATATATATAATATATATATATAACCTAATTAAGCACCAGACTATCCACTATTCACACTCATAATAAAATGTTGAATTAACGCATTAATCAGTTTTTCCTCTACTTTGGAGAAATGAAGAACGCTTATACTCTGATATTCACCTTGGTGATCATCCTTAATTCCATTGGTAAATATAATAATATGTCTATAATTTTGAGTACATTTCGAAGCTTTCCTCAAATAACAATTTGTATGATATAATCCAAGTTCTATGCCAATTTCTATCTTTTGAAATCTCTGTCTTAGTTTTTCCGAAATGAGTACGAATTTAATATGAAATGATCCCGTGGAATCCGGAATATGTGTGTTTAAAAATGGAATTTGAAAAGCGTCCACATTGATACAGAATTCAAACAAATTACAGTGTATTTTGAACCACATTGTCTTTTAAGTTGAAGGAGAAGCGTTAATCTATCCACCTTCGTCCGAATCCTGCTTACAGGAAAATTTAAGTTGTAAAAGTGTTCGCATCAACATACATCTTCATAAGAGTGCGAACTGAGTTCATATCGGTCCAAAATTTGCACGTGTCACGCTTTTTCTCCACAATGTATTCTTTATAACCCAAAGATATTATGATAAACAATCGGATATTCATAGAACTTGTACGCAACTGAAAAATTGAAAGAAAATTTCTTTAAAGAACAAACGAAAAATTTTCCGGTCTTTCGGTTGTAGCTCCGATCGGACTCAGGCCTGGAAAGATC